>JAODUG010071318.1:0-26428 GCA_027564795.1 Aphredoderus sayanus
TGCCTCATGTTAATTGTTTATTGGTTACACCTGCCTCTCGTTGTCTCTGTCCAATCGTTTGTCTTGTCTTTTTGTATTTAAGCCCTTGTGTTGGTGTTTGTCCTTGTGGGTTCATTGTTTGTCTCCGGTCGCTTGTGAGTATTCTTTGTTGATATATTAAAAGTCCTGATTATATGCAAGTCTCGTCGTGCGTTTGGGTCCTTTCCGTCAGCTCGTCGTAACACACTTGGGGTAAGGACTCATTCCTTACCTTGGATAATGAATAATTCAAATTATTATTATTTCAACTTTCCTCCCAGTTATATAACTTCCATCCCTTTATTTAAGACGAGGTGATCTTTAAGAACATACAAATTAATTAACAATCTAAAATGTAGCCTATAAGAAAGCTTGACAAACACCGGATCTCCCTGCATTTGAGGCTGTGTGAAGACATCTCAATGGGCTAACTGGCAGCTGTATTCAACATGGCAGAGCCTGGCACCTCACCAGAAAACATCACTGGGGGGAGCATTATTTTTTATGCACTGAAAGACTCTTTAGTTGAGCTTGGAGGTGTCGGAGGTGTCGGAGGTGGGGGCAATTATTTGCATGTGTTCACTACAGTTTTCTAAGTGATTTGTGTCAAACCTACAGTAAATAGACCTAATCTACAAACCAGTAGTACAGAGAGAGTGATTTTGTAGTGCTTATTTTATTCATTTGTTTTATTTGTTTCTCATTACTTCAGTTGTTTTAATAAATCCTAATGGTTTATGACTGTATGCCGGAATGTTATGATACTGTAGCTGCCAAAACCTTCTGGTTTGTTCTCTGCAGGACCAAAGATTGTGGATGTTTATCTTATCTCATGTTTGTCACCAGTGGCAGATTTTCTGTGAGAAGCCCTGTCCCTGCTAAATAAATGATGGGATAGGAAAGTCTGCCAGTCCATCAACTTTGCCTTACATTAAGCAATAGTGAATGTTGGTTGCCTTGATAACTATCATGCTGTGTAGCTTAAACCTACATGAGTAAAAAATATATTGGACATCTTCCCGTGAGTCTTTATCTCTGACAGTACAGTTCTGATTAGTTTTGGAATACAGCTTCAGGAAATTTCTCAAGCTCTTGTAAACAACAGCTAGACTTTTGTTTATGTTGCCCAGAGCAAAAAGTCACAAAATGTTTTGTTGCATGGCACCCTGTGTTCTCCTCAGTAATAGGTACATGAGAGGCATGCACGTACACACTCACACACACACATACACAGACACACGCACTCTCTCTCTCTATCACTCACACACACACACACGTGGCAGGCAAAAAGAGCCCGGCATTCATTATTAAAGCAGGAGGATTTCACTCGGCAAATATCTGCTGTCTTGCTGAGTCCACCTGCTGCCAGGTAGCTTGACAATTAAAACATCTGCTCACATTCAATGTGAAATCTCTTGTTATGTACTGTTAATATGCCTAACAGAAACCTATTGAGGCAATTCACACAATGTACTGTAAACAGACCATCCCAAATCAATTTGAATCAATATAATATACTTTGCACCAAACTATTGTTACTGTTACATGATACAGTCACTGTCCTTCTATAATGGAGAACAGCACTGTAGCCCTCCCAAATTAGCTTCTATAAATAACCTGAACTGTGTCAGTCTCGCTTGCAATTTGTACCTACAGTACCTGCAAAACAAGGCTAGGCATTTCTTGGGGTTTTGTGTCTGGCTTTGTGTGTCTCCCTTTCCACTGGGGTGTCACTGTCTTTGCCCTCTGGTTTGAAGACCAGAGGAACGGGTATTAGGTTTCTGAGTCCATCCGTTACACAACCCCATCCTCCCCCTGGATGTGTGTGGACTGGGGGCAGGTCATAGTTGAATGTGTATGTTGACATGGGTCAACGTCCTGCCAACCTGAGAAAGATGGAGGGATTAGTGGGAAAAGACAAACATATGGCCCCAGTTTTAAAATAACGAACGTGTGTGTGTGTGTGTGTGTGTGTGTGTGTGTGTGTGTGTGTGTGTGTGTGTGTGTGTGTGTGTGTGTCCTGCTTTCATTTTCTCACTTTGATTTGCAAAGTTGTTGAACTGGTAACACTGGGCTTGTTTTTCTCAATTGTGTGAGGCAGGTCAAAGAGGGAAGGTGGAGACAAGATGTTTAATTTCGGGGGACAGACGTGATTTTATTTGTATCCTTCTTCCATACTTTTCTCTATTCCTTATTTAGATGTGTTTATCCCACACTCGCTTGAATATCAGCAAATGGAATATCTAGATCCACTTTTACTCATCGTATTAGCTAAAGCTGCCATCACATTTTCACTGCGGTGGTTTTATAAGGGTTGTTGTATCACACAATGCTTGACTTCTCTTTTTCTGAAATACACTGAATTTGAATAAACAGGCTTATAATTAAAGTCAAATTATTTTAAGTGTCTTTGAGTATTTTGAATACCAACATCTTCAAATGAGGAAAAAAAGGTGACAATCTGACATGACAGTGTTTCTAAACATAGCTTAGATGCCATGAATAATGTGAAAATATTTCAGTCTGTAGCAGATGTTGATTACATAACTCCAAAACAAAGCTGAAATGTGATATTTATCAAATCCTTGTCACTCTCAATGAAGGCCCCTATTTTTAATAGAGGCAATTGTACAGATATCAATTGTCTTTCTGGTGTCCTTAACAGGCATGCTCTTCCTGTAAAGCCGCTCAAATATAATTGTGGTTTGTAGAAAGATCTTCAAATGGGAAAACAATACTCAAGATAAGACTGACGGGGGTATGTGTTGTGACACCTGCTCCGGTAAGGAAAACAAAGGCAGCAGTAGGGATGTTTGCATTGTAGTACAGTGAGGTGACAAGTATGCTATGTGGAGTTGAGACATGTCCAGACACGCTCTGAATGTTGCTAGTCCATGTCTGACATGGCAGACATCACAACACTGCACGTTACCACACCCCCTGATGTACAGTCAAGCAGGGGCTGTTTGTACACAGCCCTCCTGCAGCTGCATGCATCATCATCATCATAATAATCATCATCATAATAATAATAATAATAATAATAATAATAATAATAATAATCTTGTCTTACAGGAGTGTCGTCACATGTCCCAGAGATCATGGCGGCCGGCACCCATTCTCCAGGAGGCCCCAACGGAATTATCCGGAGCCAGTCCTTCGCCGGCTTCAGTACGCTACAGGAGCGACGCTCACGGTGAGAGGGGGCATCGGGTCACCTGCTGGTGCTGATGCTGGCTCAATAAACAGTCCATATCTAGTAGTGATGTGTAGCAATTATTATTTAAAAGTGTGCTCAGATGTCTCATTATCTTCATTCACATATTGCTGAAGAAGCAGTTAGAATACTGGTAATGGTACATAATACATTGCATAATTCACAACACTTTTGTTTCAAACTAACTTTTTTGTAGGTAAAAGTTTATCAGAACAGTTTGTGGGAGTTCAGAGTTTAATGTTCTCAGTTTGATTCATCCCCTCAAGACTTTTCTAGTCTTTAAAAGACTATAAAAATGCAGTTTGACAATCCCAGGATTGTTTCATGCTTCTTAGTTCAGGTGCTTTGGGACCTCTTTAGAAACCCTTGTTTTGTGGAGCATGCCCGTTCTGAACTATTGCTCCCCCTGTTCCCCTGTTCCCCTGTCTTCACACACTGAGTGGGGTAATTGGTTGGAATGAATTGAGTCTGTGTGCGCCTGACAGTGACTGACAAGGTACAGCAGCATCCTAATGATGAGCCAGCTTTACAGCAATTGGAAAGGGGTTTCTTGGACCATTCAAGTGTGTCTGCGCTTGGGTTTGGACGTGTGCATGAGAAACTGTGTGTGTGATTAAGCAAGCGTTTGTATGTTTCATTGTTTATGCATGCATCCGATTTCTGTGTTACTGCTTATGTATGCACATGAAGGGGGTATACTTGTAATACTGTCAGGGAGTGTGCGTGTGTGTGAGCGCCAGTAGTGGAGTAGTTCTTCAACTTGCTTGACCCCAAGGCTACACTGTGCTCTCATTCGGTACAGTGGTGCCCTACATTCTGCAGCAGCTTAGCCTACGTTCTACTACATTTCCTCGTAGGCAGCAAGACTTACAGTAGCTTGCTTGTTCTGACTTGCCAGGCACTGCAGCGGGTTGTTACTGTGTCACCAAGAGGGAATTTGTCAGCTAAATCTGCTATGGTTAGTAAAAGTCAAACGTGTTTAAGCAGTTATGATGCAGCTTAAACGGAGGTGGTATGGTGGTCTGGGTGTTTGACGTCCAGCCTGAAGGTTATGGGTTCGAGCCCCGGAGCTTGACTACCTGCAAGCATACTTGGGCAAGATGTCTAAACCAAATTGCTCCCAGTGGTTAGGTGCTCTTTGCATGGCTTGCACCACCGTTGGTTTGTGAATGTCCAACTATGTGACAGATGTACTACTTGTAAGTCACTTTGGATAAAAGAGTCCCTCTTACATAATGTAAATGTAAGAGGGACTATTTCAGATCCAGCGAGAAGCATGTGTTGAACATCAAAATATACCATTTTGACCAGCGGGCTTCTTAGAAATGAAATGTGTAAATATTGTAGCCCATATACATTTGCTATTTAGACAAATGTGAAATGAAATGGATACTGTTTTACAGGCCAACCCTGATGTGTAGGCCTATATATTTGTTTTCTTTGCTTTCTGAGTCAATTCACAATGTTAGTCACGAGCTCGTGACGCTTGAATGTTACACATTGCCAGGAGTGTTAGTCAGTAAGTCTGGAAGTGGACGTAACCAGCCTTCTCTACGCTCTCAACATGGCACACGGGCATATTCAGGACACACATAAATATTGCACAAAGCTTTCCTAGACTGCCTAGGCTTTAAGAAACCTCATGCATTGTGTGCGTATGTGCGTGCATGCGCACACTTGGCCAGACATAAAGTGGGCACAGCTGCATGACAGTTGATGAGTCTGGTATATAGGCAGGCTGTCCACATTTCACTCTGCCCAGCCTGGCAGGACAGAGATGGGCACAGATGAAAGAAAATGAGGACTGGGTAACATTTTAACATCTACATGTGTATTCTGTGTGAATGTTTGTGTGCACGTTTCATTTCTGTATATATTTGTGTATTGATGGTGTGTGTGTCTGTGTGTAGGTGTAATTCGTTCATCGGAAACTCTGCGGCACAGAAGAAGCCCCAGTCCAAAACTAAGAAGCCCCACCTGTCTGGCCACAAGGCTGGCAGTAGCTCCCGTGACCCCCAGCCCAAAAGACTAGAGGAGGTGTACACCGCTCTCAAACAGGGCCTGGAGTGAGTAACCTAACCAGCCAGTCGCCACGCAAGCTAACAACAGTTTAAGCTACTGTATAATTTTTCTAATTTTCCTTCTCCTTAATTATAGTGAATATCTAGATGTCCACCAAACCGAGCTTGACAAACTCACCTCTCTGATGAAGGACATGAAGAGGAATTCTCGCTTGGTAAGAATTGATACAGTATCAACTACAGTTTTACATTAATTACATTAATAACAGCACCCATATTTGTTTCAGAGCTCGTTCAACCAACAATCTTTAACATGACTTGGATATCAGTGGAACATTGTTAAACACCACAGAATTCAATAGCTCTAGCTACAGTAGCTAGCTATTACTGTACAACAGAGTACTAGAGGTTTGTGTTGGTTTAACAATAGTATAACAAGACTCCTTCAGTTAGCATTTACAGCTATTTTATTTTGGAGCTGAATATTACATCAAAAGTAAGTAGTGAGAACATTTATTTTTAGTTCATTATTGTTGTCTAAAATTCAGGGTAGGGCTGTCTTACTAAAAAAGTGAATATATTTGCTTGGAGTGCTTTGAAAGCAGACGCCATTTACGAATGCACACGTACATCATGTCAAGACTTCTATGCAAGAGAGTGTATTTAATATGGTTTGTATTTGTTTTGATGCCAGACAACTGCAGTCTGCTTTGCATTTGTCAAGCCAACCTCAGCTATCTCAGCTGTCTTTGGGTACTAACAAACTGTACTGTGTGTGTTTTCTTTCTAGGGAGTGCTGTATGATCTTGACAAGGTGAGTTGGAGGGGAGGTGCACTGTAATGTCTGGAGCATTTTTCTTTATTCATCCGTGGCTGCATACAGTGGTAGTCACCAGGTCAACATGTGTAGACTTAAGTACAAATGTGCTGAAAGAGAGAGAGAAAGAGAGAGTCATGCAGAAAGTAGTGATGAGAAATTTAGAAAATTATAAATTGAATGTAGAGCCGCAATGACAAAAGGGGAGCCCATATTGAAAAATATTCATATGGAAATGCTTTCAATTGACATGGAATATGAATAAAAGTTTTATTTGCATGTATTTACTACAGTTTTCTAATTAATTTGTGTCAATCCTAAATAGACCTAATCTAAAACAGCAGTTTTCAAGGTGGGATCTGTCTATTACTGTATACAATATAAGTATTTATGTACCTACCTAACGTAATGTTCTGTTTGGCTTTCCACAGCAAATCAAAACAATTGAGAGGTACATGAGGCGACTAGAGTTCCACATAAGCAAGGTAGGTGCCAGACATTGCATTGTTGGTCTTGTGTTAAGGTTTCAGAACCCAGGTTATCTTCAGTGAGATTTTCAGTGTGGTATTCTGCTAGATGGTTAGTTTATTCTCCACCTATAGGTTGACTGACAGGTACCTCTCAGTGTTTCTAGGTTGGGTGTCTTGTCCCCAGTGTAGCCCTACAGTCCTCTATTGGTTTGCCTTGCTGTACATCAAGTCAGACATGACAGTGGGCAATCAGAACTCACGGGGCCAAACAACAGCGGCGTTCCATGGGTTACCATGGTTACTCATGGACGAGGGCTTTTGAAGTCTTGAATAGCTCAGAGGCCACTGGGTGATGTTATTCCTTTTTGAGTCCTTGTCTCTCTCTCTCTCTCACACTCACACACACGCACGCGCGCGCGCACGTACACACGCATTCTTCCAGTGATGAACAAAAAACCAGACGCAGTCATGCACACAGGTCTGTAGACTTGACTCATTTGTCCTCACAGACAGTGTTTCAGGTGGTGGGCACCTGTGAGTCTGGGTCATAGCAGTTGGCACAGGGGGTTGTGCGCGGTGTATATCTCAAGGAGATGAGAAGACAGGAAGGTGAGACGGGAGAGCAAGACAGTTTGTAGAACCACGGAAGTGTGGTATTCAAAGTGGGGGTAAAAGGGTGTGTGTGCAGGTGTGTGATGTTTACTTTGATAGCAAACCAGAATAGACAAATGAATACCTTTACTGCCTGGTGAAGATCTTTAAAGATGCAGTTTGTTCACACACATACAGACACAGTACAAAACAAGTGCAAACTTTTAGTTTGTACTTTCTAGGTCTCAACAAAAATAGATTTGAACGCTGTTGTAAATATTTGAAGTCCTGCAGCTAGACGTGCTTGATTTATCTCGCCTGTCAGTTGGAAAAGGCTCCACAAAAGGCTGCAAGCACACACCACAAAAAGATAAATGCCTATTCCATGTGTTCTTCAAAGTCTCAACTATTCAACAGCTGTTGGTCTGATGTTTTCACACTACCAGTCCCTGAGCAGTCACTGATTGGACTGTAATTATTGAGTTTTTACTGTACGTATTATCCCCCATAAATAATGTAATATATTGTATGTTGTTTATTAGTATATTTATATTTATTTATCCATCTAGAAACAATTCAATCATATATTTCCTTCTTGTGTAACTAATGTTTTACACTTTCGACAAACGAACCTCAAAATATTGGACGTTTTATTGAAAGTAGTGAAAATGTCTGCAACACAGCTTTATTGTGAAATATTTTAAACATAAACTAATATAATAAATTCAGTATATATGAAGTCAAAATTACTGGCCTAAAGCAAACATGCGAGACCACACACATGCGTGCACACACACAAACACACACACACAGGACCATCCACTTTCAAAACCCTCACATCAGCAGCAAGCAATGAAATAAAATCAATTATTGTTGAGTGTCCGGTTAAGAGAGTCAACCAACCACAAAATGACTGATGTCAGGAAATGAAAACACACACACACACACACACACACACACAGCTAATCTCATAAACATCAGATGTCGCTATAAAGTTCCGAGTGCTGTGGATGTGTGTTAGTAACATGTCCACAATAACAATATTTAACTACGCCATAATCTGTATTTAATGCAGATATTTATTCTAACTGCCCCTCCCATAGACGCCAGAGAGCCTTTGTGAATTAACTGGCGATTGTGTTTTGTAGGGCATGTGTGTGTGAGGCGTGTGTGTGTGCGCTACTACACTGTATGTAGGGTTTATTAGTAACCCGCCACATACACACCCTCCCCATTCCTCTCCCCCCATGTGTCAAGCCATGTGTGCAGGAAGCATGGCAGGGCAAAACAGGAAGTTTGTATCAATACGTGACTTGGGA
The DNA here is from genome assembly GCA_027564795.1 of Aphredoderus sayanus. NCBI lineage: Eukaryota > Metazoa > Chordata > Actinopteri > Percopsiformes > Aphredoderidae > Aphredoderus > Aphredoderus sayanus. The sequence goes on from JAODUG010071318.1 coordinate 8,454, forward strand.
GGGAGTGGCGAGAGAGCTTAGTGCCCCATGCATAAAGGATACTGTTGTCATTAGCACACATTAGCACACACTGTTCCAGCTCGGGCGAAGGTGTGATGGCCTTTGTGCTGGACAGCCATAAGGCCTGACTGAACAGCTGAACAGCCATCCGTCACCAAGGTGTGTGTGTGTGTGTGTGTGTGTGTGAGAGAGAGTGACTCACCACAGCACAGTGTTTTGTTCCCGTTTGTTCTGACAGTGGCCTGCGGAGGTCTCAAGGTGTAATTTGCACACAAGCAGGCGGCAGGTGGGACAATTTAAAGCCTAACATCATGTGCTGTATTTAGCATGTGTGCACGCTGTCACCAGGCCGTCATTAAAAAGATGAGTGGCTGAGATTGAAGGTGAGAAGACGGACTGGCAGGCGCCCACTGTTCCCTTGAGCGCGTGTGTTTACCATGTGCCAAATTCAGCCCAGAAACACTTTTTGCATGTCATTATTTTTAATATAGGGCTTTTTGCTTCCCCCATGTCTTTCTCTGGATGCTAATCTTGCCACACACACTCGCACAGCTCCCCCTGAGAGGCCCTGTGTGTTTGATGCTGTTTGATGTGGCCCGCCTGTTTTAATCTCCTTATGATCACTCTGCCTCTGGCAAAATGTGTGTGTGTGTATGTGCGTGCATGCGTGTGCATATGTGCGTGTATGCATGTGTGTGTGTACATGTTGAAAACCCCCTCAAGGATAAAGGGTAGGGCGATATTATAAGGATTCCTGACTTATCCTAAAGATTGTCATCACGTAGCCCAAAGCACCCAGTTGAAGGTCAGATATACAGTAGATATACAGTACATCTGTTTAAACACCCTGTTATACTCAATATACAAGTTCTATTCTCCAAGTTCTATTCTAAGTTTGATGTTGAAGAGATGCAGATACTCTACAGCATCTATTAAAGCTGTACAGTAGTATTTATGTTTTTTTGTGTGACTGACTGTCACACTGGCCAATCAATGTAACACATGTAAATGAATGTAATAAAAATGGATTTAAAATAGAAATCTGTAATTGTGAATCAGCACGCCCCTCACCCCATAAACATATTGTGACCTCTCCGGGGTCTCACACCCCCCACTGCCTCATACTGCTCCAGATATCTGAACGCTGGACAGCATTACACAGTCAGGAAAATGCAACCCCAGCAGGGGATAGGGTTGGGTTGGGAGGGGTGTTGCATGTGTGTTTGCATCAGCTGTTCCCTCTGTGTGTGTGTGTGTGTGTGTGTGTGTGTGTGTGTGTCAAGGGTGTAGTAGATTTTCCATTATCCCAGAGCAGGCCTCACTGTTTCTGCTGCCCAGCCCACTACCCCCCTCCCCCACCATGTTTTGTGTGTGTGAGTGTGCGTGCGTCCATGTTTCCTGTGCTAGTGGGCTAGGTAGCCACCCACCACTATGAGCCACCAGGCGCAGCGATATTGCTGATGGCTATCCTCTGGAGTGAGGCTTGGCTGACCTTCAAAAGGATACCTCCTGGAAGCATGTGTATTGTAATTAAGGACAGATATGTATGTAATCAGTCGCTAATGACTTGACTTGTGTTTGGTGAATGCATATTGACAATGAACCAGTCTATCATTTAAAATATTAATTATTTTCTCCGTAAAGACTTCCTTGTGTTGAGCCTCATGTTTAGTGGGGGGATTTTTAATCTTTAGCAGAGCAAACAGTTACAGTATGTACAGTAGGTCCCTTGACTTGGAAACAAACATTTTTAATAACAAAAATAACTAACTGAAAATTAAGAATTTATATTCTTGTGTAAACACACTTGTTGTTGTTGTTGTGCCTTGTCAAAGAACTGAGAATAACAGTTGTGGTTTGAGGTATATTTTAATAGTTAACATAGTTCAGCTGATACAGGCCTACCACAGACCACAGACAGACAGACAGACAGAGCTGGGGTAGAGTTATAGAGGAGTGGGCAGGAGCTGGTGGTGTGTGCTTGTGTTTGTGCATGCATGGTGGCTTTCTTAGTTGCTTGTTGAAAGTGTATTGTTAGAATGCTCTCAACATCAACAAATCAACTTAATCTGCCAGGACCGAATATAAAAAGAAATAATTGAATTTCTTAAAATAAAGTTTAACAGTTTATCAGTTTAACTAACAACATTTTTGTTTTTAGGATTTCTTTTAGGGTTTGTGCTATAGAATTCTAGCTAGCACATAATTTTAGTATTAATCAGCACACTGAAAGTAAATGTGTGTGTGTGTGTGTGTGTGTGTAACAAGCAAGTGTCCTGTACAGTATGTCCTGTTGTGCCCCTGCCATAGGTTCTATTATCTTGATAATGCACCGTTAAAAACATTAAAACGTTAAAAACAAAAGTGAAATACATGCCCCTCATTGACTTTAGTCTTTGTGTGCGTGTGCGTGTTGGAACAGCATCCGTTCCAGCACACACACAAAATGTAATTGTGTGGATGGCAGGAGTCAGAATGGCCCATTCCCCTCCTGTAGCATTTCCCTAATGAGCACTGTAAAGAGAAGTGAGGCATCAATATTTCAGTATTTCCATCATGCAAGTTTGCATACTTCCCTTTGATGAGGCCTGCCAGGAGTGGTTTGTTTTGCTCGGTTGCCACTCGTGCCATACGTACAGTCAAGAAGCGAGAACTTCAGTCTGAGGGTAAACTGGAAAACAATGACTCGAAGGATTTACACACCTGTGTGTTAAGAGAAGTTTAGTTGTAGAGTCTTTGCTTTACATGTAGCTGAATAAAATGCTGATGCACTGTAAATGCAACCATTCACCTACAAACTAGTCCTCACTGTCGGGTCTAATTTTGTCGTGATTTTCTTGTTCCCATGCAACACATTAGAATTTTAGCACGTAATTAGAATTATAAATTTCCATAGATATGGCCTCCACTCCCCAAAGGCCTGGATTAGATAGCGCTGGCTGTGCATATTAAGTGCAGACATCTCAAAATGAGCTGTAAACGCCGTCTGTTGTCTGCTACTGGGTAGACTGGGACAGCACTGCCACACTGGAGGCTGTGGTTGGACTGGCCTGCTTCATACACAAAACCTCCTTGCTTCTTCAGTTTATGGTTCTCTCACCTAGAGCTGGGTGATGTTATAAATATTGCACAATATATTTTAACTGCATATATTTTGCAATTCACTTTACACCATTTTTGTAACGTGAATATGAAGCACCATTTTATTTATACGTACTTGTACGTCAGTGAGTCTCAGTGTGTAGTTGAATGTCTTGTTAATAAATTATTCTTAACATAGTGACAGTGTTCTTACTTTGTTGCCATTTGGATTATGAGTTGAGTGGATTTACGTTTTCTAATGACAGAACTTGGGCAGTATTTCAGTAAAACACTCCATGTTTTAAGACATTAATGAGAACTGATTGACAATGCTAATGTTGGCGCCAAGATCATTTTGGGAAAGCCAGCCCTGAATACCTACTTACAAGCCTAAAGTTGGTGCAGATATAGGGCATCCTTGAATGACTTCCATTAAGATGTGGTCACAGCAGAATAGTATTACATTGTATTGTGCCAAGAGAAACTCCTCTATTTGTGTCTTAAATGTCCCTTGTGGTTGAAACCAGCAGCACAAAAACATTGTTTTTGTTTTAAACTCTGAGCGCATGTGCCACCTGCACCTGTGTGATGAGTGTCTGGTACTTCTCACTACCCCTCCCCCTACAGATCACATAGGCTCAGGTGATGGGGGTGCACTGACACAATCGAGGAGTGTACCTTTTAATAGAACGGCATGACCCACTTCATTCGGGAGGTCGTGGGTCTAATAGCTTGACTAAACGGGGCCTGTCTCCTTGTGTTTGTCTTGTGTGTGTACCTGTGTGTGTGCACGTGCATTCAGGTGGACGAGCTCTACGAGGCCTTCTGCATCCAGAGCCGTCTGAGGGACGGGGCCAGTCGCATGAAGCAGGCCTTCTCTTCGTCCCCCTCCACCAAGGGCACCAAGGAGAGCATCTCAGAGGTCAACCGCAGATACAAGGAGTACACTGAGGTAGGCCAGAGGTTAGGTTGGCTCCAGAATAAATATAAATGTATGCTACAGGGCTTGTAGGGCCATTGCCATAACATACAGTATAGTAAAACATAAAAATATATGTTACGAGCATAAAAATTGATAGCATAATCATGTATGAGTTACTGTAAATCTAAATGTACTTGTTTTAGTAGTCATTCTTCAACACTTTATAGTAAATGTTAAGCGGTCCGTTCAAAACCAAACTGCCAATGATATTTTAAGGAATGTCACTGCTAGATTATAAAAACTATAAATGAACTGCAAATGTTTTTTTGAATGGGCAGTAGGCGGAAACTTTATCACCTCAATCACATTTAAAGCAGTGAAATTTACATTTTAAGTACGTTATAAGGCATATATATTACTTTAATAGGGAAATAACTGAAAGCTGACATCATTGAGATGGCCGGCTGACTGTCTGATTTGTGATTCAAGTGGTCTTATATGTAAACCTGGAGATTGAAATGTATGTGGGTATGGAAATGTGTCTTTAGAGGATCTATTTAAAGCCGGGGGTGACTTACTGTAACAATAGAGTGTAACGAAGCCCAAATTACTTAAACAGATGTAAACACCAGCATGTAGGAGCATATGCCTGCAGAAAAGCCTTATTAAACTCCTTTACATAAACACACACATTGTCGTTGTTGGCGTTGAAACCTGCCGCCCTCCTTCCACACGACTTTGTATTCAGTGATTACTTGACTGTTGGGCTTGTCTTGTGTGACAAAATGTTTATCTGAGCGTTCCTCTGTCCAGAACATGAGCACATTTGAGAGCGAGCTGGAGAACCTGCTTGGAGAGTTTCATATCCGAATGAAAGGTGGGAGAGAACAAAAAGCACAGCTGATTTAAAATGTACTAATCTAGAAGCTTAAATATGTGATTTTGCTCATACAAAGGAATTCAATGACTAATAAAATTAACTGTTGGCCTTTACATATATGAAATGCCCAGCATTATATTATTTTACATATAGCATATTTAGCATACGTTCAGACCATTTTAGACACTGATTATAGTGTTGTTAATGGTAGGCAGGATGACTCTTAAGAGAGGCTGTATGATTGAACTGGCCATTTAAACAAAACACTCTTCCTTTAGCATGACACAGAACCTCACACAGAACATACCATATCAGTTTGATTTAGTGACAGATATGGTTTTGACTTAACATTTCTAACTGTTATTTCTATGGCTCGTAGGTCTGGCAGGCTTTGCTAGGCTCTGTCCTGGAGACCAGTATGAGGTAAGAGATTTTATTTGTGTCATAGTAATGTATTTGGTATTTAAACATTCACCCTTTGACAACCATGTGCATTGCTGTTATTCTTATTCCACAACATGGACACTCTATAACGCTATATATATATACCTTGCTCTGCTTCCTTCCCTACTCCACTCTCATACAGATCTTTATGCGCTATGGTCGACAAAGATGGAAACTGAAGGGGAAGATTGAAGTGAACTCCAGACAGAGTTGGGATGGGGAGGAGATGATCTTCATGCCTCTCATATCCGACCTCATCAACATCAAGGTACTAAGATAAGGAAACATGGACGTTTTGGAATTTCACAGATATAGGTCCATTCATTGTGTCATTTTTAGCATGTACTAGGAACAGACCTTAGTGATGCTTTTCTTTAGATAGCCACTTGACCTCTAGGTGGTGCTCTTTAATGGTTTTCTTTGTTTAACCTTTCAAGTGTAACTGAGTGCTGTGAAATGTTCCACAGATATACTCCTATGAACTCAGATACTCAGAAGTGATACAGTTGATCTCATGACTCATGGATAAAAATGGCAGCTATTATACAAATGCTATGCTGATATAACTTGTACATAGTTTTCAGGGGGAGCTTGTTTTTTATTTTTATGTCCAGTCTACAAAAGTGAATAGAGCTTGTGTGTCATCCAATCAGGTGACAGAGCTGAAGGGCCTGGCCACTCACATCCTGGTGGGCAGTGTGATCTGTGAGACCAAGGAGCTGTTCACCGCCATGCCTCAGGTGGTTGCAGTGGACGTTAATGACCTGGGGACTATCAAACTAAACCTGGAGGTCGCATGGTTGTAAGTCGGCTGTTATTTGTAGTTATTATCATTCAAATAGATCATGTAATAGAGGGCAGGTTAGTCACAGTGTCTAATTCAAAAGATTGTAGAGCACCACCATCTACAGGAGACTTGGAGTATAGATTGTTCACAGAATAAGCTGTATTTTCCATTTAGGTTAGCATAAATGTTATGTACTGCATTCACATATAGGATTATGTGATGATGATAGGAAATATACCTCCAGTAACTGGTACAGAATTGGACAACACTATACTCTTCTGCAATATGCAAGAAATTATACTTGAAAGGGGGGTCAAAAATATATAAACAAAGTATAAATGGACAAATGACAACGTTATGTGGCATCTGCTATTACACTAACATACATACACACACATACATACATACACACACACACTGAGACATACATACATACACATACATACATACACACATATATACATACATACACACGTCAAGCATGCCCACCTTCATTCTCTTCTCCGCCTCCAGCCCGTTCGACGTGGAGGACCTGACGCTGTCGTCGAGCAACATCAGCAAGGCCGCAGCGCTCCAGAGGCGGGTGTCCATCTACAGCCAGGGCACTCCAGACACACCCACCTTCCAGGACACCAACTTCTTTGTGAGTGCTCCCCAAACAGGAAACAGGGCGGGGCTGATGGGGGGGGGGTGGGGCAGCGGCAGCTTGAGCTGTACCGTAACTCCAAGCTAATGACGTGGTGCCGCTGCTGTGTGTGCTTAGCATCCGTCTCCCTTGTCTGCCTAGTCGGTGTCCAGCATGATGTTTCCCTTTTAAGTAACCACGGTTACCTCAGGTGTCCCAGTGCATTCCCAATGTCAAACGCTCTATCCCAGTCTTGATTGCTCCTGCTGCACCTAACTCAGCCTCCCCCTGCCAACTCCACGCCCCTATCCCATTTGCCTGCGTTGGTTAACGCTAAGAAGTGGCGGCCATACCCCGTGGAGCGCCAGCGGCTCTCCTTCCTGCACATGCTCCGAGACACCCTGCTGGAGAAGCTCAGGCGCAGTCGCTCGTTCGGTGACCTGGCCACGCTGCGGCCAAGGCCTAAATCCAGTCTGGCGGTCTATGTGAGTCTGCAGTGTGGCCCCTCCTCCTTCCCCCCCCCCCCCTGCTTTTGACCCTTGCGTCACCCCTTGAGCCTGCGTGCTCTCCTTCTGATTTTCTCGCCAAGGGGATGGAACCCCCCCCCCTCCCCCATGCTGGTGGGCACACTTTGGTTTGTCGTTTGGTTTGCTGTGGTTTAACACCTACGGAACTGCTTGCTTGGTTGCATGTGTGTGCTTTTCACCTGTTTGCATTCTAGTTGGGGATTAAACTCACCCGCTCCTAGAGATTAGACCATTTAGAGAGTAGTAGAGTGGATGTGAACATATTAAAGGTGCCCTATTGTAAATGTCTATTTGTTGTGTTGTTGACAGGACTTGAAATGGTTGAAATGTCAATTACCCAAATACCTTAAATTGGATTTTAACCAAACATCCACCAAATGTCCTCCCACTTTTCAAAACTGAAAATTGGAATCATATTATTTAATTTTCTAGAGTGGTTTCCTAATTCAGGCTATCTTCGCACAAGCGCGGATACATTCTTCTCTCAGTTTTGGCCTTCCATCCACACTTACCCGACGGTTTACACCAATGAAAAAAAAATAACGAACAAAAAACGCACTTGACAGGGAATAAATCTGACGTGTATCTTTGCCACAAGGCTCTGAAAACAGTGGCATGGTAAACAACGTTTTCTAATGTATCCGTGCTAGTGTGGGCATCCCCTCCCATGCATTAATCTCAACAAGCTATTCCCTTCCCTCACCCATCTCCCGCTCTCTCTGCCTCACTCACGCGTCCGTCTTCTCCCTCCAGTCCACGCTGCCCGACGACGTGTTTGACAACGGCGGCTGTGGCATGGCCGAGTGCAAGCGCCTGTCCTTCACCTTCTCCGACACCTCGGGCTCCACCCCGAGCCCAAGCCCCGCCCCCAGCACGCACTCCCAGGGCCAGTCCAATCCCGAGATCACGGTCACGCCCCCGGAAACGGACCTCCACACCCTGCTGGCGAAGGAGGACTCCATCGTGGAGGAGAATGCAGAGGAGGAGGAGGAGGAGGAGGAGGAGGAGGATGAAGAGGCGGAGTCTGGGAGTAGGCGGAGTAGGGGGAGTGTCAGCGAGGAGGCGGGGCCTCCCGAGGACCCTGAGTGGGAGCGCACCGAATCCCAGCGGAACTCCCTTACGGCGGCGGCCATGTGCGCCGACGGCCACCTGTCCACGGTGGCGCCGGAGGACGTGTTCCTGGACCACGCCGATGAGCTGAAGCCCGTGGAGCTGGACACGGAGGAGCCAGGGAGCCTGACCCACCAGCTGGTCCGGAGGCTGACCTCCTCGGAGATCACGCCCCTGCCGCCGCCGGGCGGGGACTCGGGGGGCGACGGGGGCAGCGGCCCCAGCTGGGCGGGGGAGGGCAGCAGGGCGTTCCTGGAGAGCAGCCTGGACGAGGCCCTCCAGGGCCTGCTCATGAGGCTGGAGGCACTGACGCAGCGCTGCCGCGAGCTGCAGGACCTGGAGCAGGAGGTGATGCGGCTGGAAGACCTGCTCAGGGTGAGGACAGCTTTGTGTTGCGTCCCCCAACAGTGGCTCTCAGGTGGTCTAAATAGTGCCCCTAGAGGCTCTTGGAGATACTACGACAAAGTGGGTTATCAACATTTTAACGCAAACCTAGGCCTACTAATTTATTTTATGTTAAATAATTTAAATAAATGGATGTAAATGAAATAATTTAAATAAATGGATGTAAATGAAATAATTTAAATAAATGGATGTAAATGAAATTTTTCAAGTAAATAGACTATTTAAATAAATGTAGTGTAGGTCAATGGTCTCCATGTAGATATTGCGGCGTAACTGTTCAGTGGTTACATCTACCCGTGTCGCCTGCCCCAGTGCCGCCTGCCTGGACACAGGAGCCGCTCCTCCAGCCTCAGCCTGACCGTGGAGAGCGCCCTGGAGAGCTTCGACTTCCTCAACACCTCCGACTTTGATGACGAGGACACCGGGGATGATAACGGCACCCTCAACAACACACCCCCACAGAGGTCCCCCTTCTTTGACATGGACGGAGAAAGGATCGGGTAGGTGGGGTTGGGTCTGTGGTTGAAGGCATGGTGTTTTTTAGAGTAATACATCTCAGGACTGTAAACAAATACAACATACTATTAGATAGACTTGTGTAAATTCTATCTAAAATTTTTAAATATATATATGTATATATATTTAATAATAATAATAAATGCATTTGTGCCAATCAGCTACTGTCCCCTGCTGACAACTCCCAGTCATGAACACAAAGTAATACGTGTCTGTTGTAATTAATACAGGGGCCTGCATCCTGAGGCCAGGGGCCACCTGAGCGAAGCCCTGACTGAGGACACCGGTGTGGGCAACAGTGTGGCAGGCAGCCCCCTGCCTTTGACCACTGGAAATGAGAACCTGGATGTGGCTATTGTCACCCACCTACAGTACTGTAATCTTCTTATCCAGGTAAGCTGTGTTTTGGTATAAACATAAAGCAATTAACAATATTTATCACAACTCCCTGGGAAAACTGACACCTGATTTAATAACTGGTTCGGTACGGTTTACTGACCAGCAAATCATAGCTCCATGTCAATACAAGACAGAAGACCTTTTTTTTTTTTTGAAATTATCGATTTTGATTGCTTAATTAATATACAGTATATGCCAAGCACTTTTAAATCTCTCTCTCTCTCTCTCTCTCTCTAGTCACTGAGCAGTGGGCTGGGGGTGTGGCAGCGTCGCAGCTTGCTCCAAAAGCTGTCAGCCCAGACTCAGCTGTTTGAGGAGATAGGAGAAGTCACCATAGACAGACTGGGAGCCATCACATCTGCTGCTGATGGTATGCACCCTGGAGACTTCTGTTCTTTTTCACATGCATGAGGTAGCATAGGAGTCCCTGGGATATTAACTAGCTGTAATATACCATGCTATTAAATGGTAGTGTCCTTTTTTGTCTGCAATTTCAACAATGTTTTTGCTTTGCATTTAGAAAGTATCAAGCTCATAATCAATGTCATAGATCTTCAGATGGCTAAACTATTTGTGGAACACAAATGTTATATGTAATGTAATTGTAAACACTTTCCCAGTAAAATCACTAGTGTCTCTACCTGACATTCTTTGCCGCTAAATGTCAAACTAGAAGTGCACCAGCATCTCAGACCAAAATAATAGCTTCCTGTGCCAAACACCCACGCCCACACACGCACACACACACTAACCTGCACGCATAGCCGGACACTGAGTAGCTCAGATTACAACACACACACTGCACCGCATGTCTACGTATACATATGAACGCCCTCCTCTCTCCCCAGTGCTGCCAGCCCTGGCAGAGCGCCCAGAGCTGATGGCCCTCTGGTCGGAGTGCAGCGGGTCCGGTGGGCTGTTCCACGCCACGCTGGACCAGGTGTACCAACGCATGCGTCAGCGCTACGCCACGGCACTGCAGGAGAAACACGCGTGCACCGCAGACGCAGGTTTGCCATTTTGTAGAGGCATCGGTAGCCTTTAGCCACAGTGCAGATACCTGATACAGTGCCTACATTGTTCTCACCCTCTAGTCATCAGCCTGGTTGTGGGCCAGATGGTGGACAGAACTGACCTGGTGACAGAGGCGCCCCCTCCTGGCCCACCTGTGTTTGCGCTGTCCCAGGACGTCCTGACCGTGTTCCAGTTCCACCGTTACGTCCTGCAGCACGGCGTGCGGGACATGGAGACACATCTGTCACATCTGGCTAGAGAGGGTAAGTGACTGGCCCAACACAAATGGCAGTGTGCAAAGTGTGCAGACTGCTGGTTTTATGTGGTAGAACTCGTATTGATCATACTTACCTGTTGTCCATGAGATCAATTATAAATACATGTTTAACTTTTTCCTCATCACGTAAAATATGGCACTTAAATGTGACATAATCAGTGTTTCATACAGAATATGTTACAGATACAAGTTCAAATTGTAAATTTGTTTGGATAAAAGCTTCTGGAAATATGTAAATGTCAGCTGCATTTCCACCACTAGATGGCAGAATAAACTTGTAAGAAACACTCTTTCAGGGGCTAATGGCATTACTACATTCATTACATGCTAACAAATGCCTACCCAAGCATTACTAGAAGTACAATGAATCATCACCACGACACCAGGTACAATATTATGGCTGACTATTATGTCTTGTCTGTGTTGATTCAGGTATATTTGCAGAGGCCTTGTGCTGTGGGGACCATACTCGGTGTCTCGCTGAGCTGGAGGAGGTGGCTGTGACGTCCCTGTGGCCCTGTAACCCCACCCTAAGAGCCCTCGCTACCCTGCTCACCACAGAGGACCCGGCGGTCAACAAAGCAGCTGCTGACTACCTCTCCTCTGCAGCATCGCACTCCCACTTCAGGACCAAGGTCAGTGGACCTGCAGTTGAACCCACTGTAGGGAGATACATATGTGTGTGTGTGTGGTACTGTACGCGTATAACTACTTGCGTATTTTAATACTATATCTAAAATGATGAGACAAATAGTGTTGTTTGTTGTTAATTGTGTTTAACAGGCTATAGAATACTACACCCAGGCACTGTCAGAGGCTGGGGTTCAGAGCCAGAGGGCTGCCTGTTCTGCTCTCAGCTGCCTACAGGTGAGGTGTCCACCTTTAACATCTGTTGGCGTTACGTTGACCAGATATGGAGATATTACTGTTGTTTTTTCTGATGTCAGCTAAATATATGGAGATATTACTGTTGTTTTTTCTGATGTCAGCTAAATATATACATAAAAGTAAAAACAGAAGTAGCCTATGAAAATAAAAGTATTTGAGTACAGGTATTTGTTACATTTACACATACAGTAGCATATATATTAGTTTCCATGCACGTAACCTCCAGGAATCTCTACTTACACTGTGTCCCCCCACGTGTGTGTGTGTGTAGGCAGCGGAGAGTGTGAGGGCAGTTGTAGCGCTGTGCGACTCTGCCGATGAAGAGCTGCGCCATGTGGCCATAGAAACCCTACTCACGTTTGGTGAGTTGAAAAATACAATGAATACCTTGGACAATGAAGCCCATTGTATTACACAGACTACGTGTCCGTTGTATTTTATACACGTATTAACCCCTTTGTGTGTGTGTGTGTGGCATCAGGCGAGGAGGGGCGTCTGGCGTATGAGCAGCTGGACACAGTGCCAGGGCAGATGTTTCTCCTGGGCACACGGCGGGGAAACGCCGTCACCACGGCGTTCTGAGCCCCTGTGCTGTGCCACCTACATGGCAAGCTTAGACCGCTGTCCCAGCGCCCACGGTTCAGTGCTGATGATGCTTCTGTGACACACGCACCATAATGAACAATGGTCGATGCAGGGCTCCTCTGTGAGCACACAGAGACTAAAGACCTCGCCAATACCACAATTCAGTACTGCTAGCAGGAATTAACATTGCCACGTACACATGAATGCACCAGTTCCCCAGCTAACCCCAACTCTCCTTGCGTTCTGAGCCAGACAGATGAGTTGAACGAGAGACTATGTTTGATAGGAGACTCTGAGCCTAATAGTTACTTCACAGCCTGTGGAGATGGGGTATCCCTATTGCAATGCATTTTCACCAACAGCAGAAATAGTTGTTTGTGCCCAGATGACCTGGCAGTTGACCTTCTGATAACCTGCTAATTCTCCATAATAACTAGAATAAAATGTACCACTATTATAAAGTTATTACCCACTGGGCCTGTTTCTCCAGCTATTAATTATTCAGAGTATTAGTTGTGTTTTCCAATATCTAATTTATTATGTTTGTTTTAAAACTGTTTCACATGTTCAGCTGGTGATTTAGCATTATAGTACATGTTCCTTGGCGCTTGTGGAATTTCTACTTGTACATCTACATGTAAATATGGCACATTACACATCTAGTGTCATGTATTTGGATGTATTCACCCCTGACTTGGGAGTTATATCGGGTTTTTTCTGTTTAGTTTTTTCAGGGATTCTGAGCAGTTGTACACTTTTCTGTTGATAATTCACTCAGATTAGTTCTTGATTTGTTAGTCTGAGAAGGGGGTCCAACAATACAGTACACTAGGTGATTTTGTAATAGTGAGCATGTGTAAGTTAAAACGTTTACTCACATATCTTGTCTCATATAGGTTGCAAATTGGATGGATTTGTTTGCAAGTATATTACTTGAGACAGCATTTGATTAATTACGCTTTTTGGACCATTTGAGCCTTGATATATCAAGCTCAAACTCTGCAAACACCTTTTTCCCATTTCTATTAATTCCCAAGCATGGTTGAGGTCTGTGTCTGTGTGTTGTTTATGACAGAGGGAATGCACGTTCTACAGAGGCTAACTGTAGTGTTGCCTACAGACAGGGTAGAGGTGTCATCTTTAACAGGGTATTTTTTTTACGTTATGTGAGCTAATGCCAGAAGTATACTTTTTAGCTTTTAATAAAAAATGAATTAATAAAAAAACAGATTGAAGTGTCTTGGTACTAATGTCAGCTTAACTCCTCAATATATGTAAGAAACTACCTTAACATTGCTCTAGTGTAAGAACTATACTGTAACTATACTACTGAATCTTGTGCACAGCAGGAGTCACGCTTGTTCACTTATTTATTGTTTATTTACTTTGTAATGGAATTCTTTGGAGTTCAGATGTATCATGTCATAGGGTGGATTATGTGGCATCATGGAAATTAATTGCATATTTATGTTCGATTGTGAATTATGTATATGGTGTATGGCTTAAATTGGGCTGCAGAGTTTTTACATGAAAATTATTTGATGGTCAACTTAAACTGGAGTTTATTTTGAATGGTTCATTTAAGATTATTTTGGAGAACATTATGACATCTTGTTATCTAATAGCATAAGAGATTTTAATGGGGATATACATTACAAATCGCACTTTCTTACTAAGTGACTTAATGTAACCAAAGGAAAATAATTCAAATATTTCATTATCAACCACAAATGTTGTCTACCGTAAATGTTTTTTACATTTTGGCCAGGAATAAGGCTTTCCTAAAGAAGCATAACCATACTGTAACATTCTAACAAATCCAATACCATTGGAATATTGAGTAAAATTACATTTGGTTTTAATTGCACAGCCCAAAAGCCATATAAATAAAATTAGTAGAAATATTTTTGTGATATGTATTTTTTTCCCAGTTTTCTAATTATAAAATGTAAATATGTGAAAGCGGTTACTGTAAACGAATGAAAACGTTGGGGGGGTTTCTATGCTGGTGATAGCCCTTTTGTGGTCCATAATTAACTTTTCCTGACTACACGATGTGAATATTTTGGTATACAGTATGACTAACATTCATGTGAGCTGCTTAATTCTTTCTGTCGACCAGTGTTAAAAGTTGATATTTTGGCAGTTAAAATTCCATAACATTGGTATACACTTGTGTACTGTATAGGCCTAATGATTAGACTAAATTTATTGTATGGTAAATAGCTTTAGCTTAAAGAATGCGTTAGTTGCAGACTCTGCTTGGTTCACAGTATTTTCTCTGCTCATTAAAATCTGCAATAAAGATTATTTTTGCATAATTATGAAATGGGTTTTAACTGTATTTTGTTGAGTTGATTATCAGTTCTAAAATCAAAATTTGACTGAAACCATTTTTAATGTCAAATATTTATCCAAATATTTGCAACTGTCCAATTATGTTCAATTCAATACATTAATAAATTCCTATACTTTAACCATCAACCAAAGAGCAGAAACATTGAGGATGCATTTCTAATATACGAAAGGTAAATAATCATTTTTCAAATGCCAGCAAATAAGAAACAGGTCTTCCACTGCTATTTTCATAATCTGTGCTGTCCTAGATAACCAAAATATGTATGCTTTCCACAGGCTACGTTTCATATAGACTCAAGTGTTAGTTGGACCAGCGATAGATGAGACTACAGTATATGCAACCTTATGGGGCCCTCCTAGAAGACTGCAAAAATAAGTTCCTTCTACGCCTCTGCCGATTAGCCAATATAAGGGCATGTAGAGATAGGATCTGAATGAGAGTTCTTATGTTACTGTCTCCCCCACCATGGAGTGGCACAGGAGGTGCAGGGCCCATAGGCAGGTGCACATACATATCTCCTTGTGCCAAACTGTAATCCATACGACTTTGTTACTCATCTCCAGTGTTCTTATGTGCTTGCTCCATTTTGCTATGGAGAATTTATATTATCTCATTGGGGCGTGGTCAGCTTTTATACTATTAGGGGCGTGGTCAGTTATAGACCTATGTGGTCATGTCAGTGTGATTGTGTCAGACTGCAGTTGTAGTAAATCTAGCCTGGCAACTGCTTTTTGTAGGGAGCAATCATCTACTGGATGGGATAACAGTAATGCCAGACAATACAATAAAAGCAAGGTTTATTTATCCAGACTGTACACTACATATGCATTAAAACTGCACAACAGCTGAACAATTTAAAGTGTATTCTTATCTGTCCAATGATCTGTAGTTGTAACGTTAAATCTCCTTAAGAGCAAAAAAAAAAATAAACCTTCGATAAATATAACATAGCTTTACAGGTGTTATAACTTAAAAGAAACCCCATATTAGACAATTAAAAGGGGTAGAAGGTCAATAAAAGTCTACACTACCCACCAATGTACATTAATACTAAAATGGTTGCATTTAAAGCCTAAATTGATAGTTAATGCACCAAGGGCCCAGCATCTTCATGGTCTGAAGTCTCTTCCTCACCCAAGAGGCTTGCATTAAATACAGCCTCATCCTCATGAGACCACTCACTGTCCTCCTCCAGGTCTTCGTCAAGGGCAATTTCCCTCAGTTCCTCCAAGTTGTCTGGACTTTTCCCAGTTAGTCTCTGAAAGGCGATGAAACTAGCGTCACATGTCAGTGATTCTCAATCTAGCCCTGCATGTTTTACATGGTTCCCTGTGCCACTACACAATTCAGGAGGATGCAACAACCCATTCATCTGAAGCAGGTGTGTTGGAACAGGGAAATCCTGGTCCTTAAGACCAGGATTGAGAAACTGATCCAAATCATGGAGAAATTTAGTACACATGTAGAACTTTGAATTAAATGAAATGTAAAATGTTCAGGAGCCAGTGTGCTACAGGAGTGCCTAGGCCGTTAATGTAGTTTGTCTTTAAACCTCACCTCAATCATGTCAGCCATGTACTGCACATGCTGCGCCAGCTCCTGCAGCTCCCCGTTCTCACTTTTGAGCTCCGCTATCTGCTCATCCTTGACTTCAATGTCTTTGTGGAGCTGACAAGTCATATTAGTGATGTGCAGTGAGACAAAATGGGTTAAGCACTAGCCAAAATAAGCACCAATAGAGATCCCTTTTCTTTAAGAAGTGCATTACCATTAGTTTGAATTTTAGACTAAGGAAATGTAAATAGGTGCATTCATGCATTACAACATAAATGTATGACTCCATCAGGGATGATACGTAATATATTTAGTGTCTGCTGGGATAAAGCCAATGAGATTCTGCCACACCCCCAAAAAGCGTGTGGGAACAGTTCAAATGATAGCTAAACATTAGTAACTCCCCTCAGTTATTAACCTACCTTCTCATTCTCTTGGAGAACGTTATACAAGGCCTTCTGTCGCTCTTCAGCCATTTCTTTCCAATAGGAGGAAGGAGGGGTTTCTAAAACAGTGGGAGAGCAGTTCTGTCAGTTACTAGACAAAGGCTTGAGGGTAAGCAATAGCAAGGCACAAACTAAAGGTATAATTAGTAAGGATATAGCAGATAAACAGTGGTGCCACCATGACAATATTAGCCTACAGTCTAGTCCCTTTTAACACCTACCCTTGACCATAAGCTCATATGCTTCAGTAGAGATGCCATCTGGAACACATTCAGTTTGTGTCGATTTGACTTCAGCCTTCACTCTCTTTGACCCCTTTACTTGAGCTGTGTCCCACTGCTTTCTTTTAGGGATGGCTTTTCCAGTCTGAGGAAGTAGCATTCATTTAATCAAGAAATGTTAATGTGTCCCTGTAAAGTTAAGACCTAGTTGTAGACAGTCATTTTCTAGAAAACAATTCCAGTTACAAGGTGCTGTAAATACCTGATGCAGTTTCCCCATGTTTTTGTTCACAGCTGAGGGCTGAAGGACTTGCAGTGTTTTCCTGGTGTGCTCCATCACTGGGTTAGACACTTTGAAAAAGCTCTGCAATGAGGCATGAATAAAATAAGTGTTCAGACAGATTTCTATTTCAACATAATGAAAAGGTAAAGAAAATAGTTAAGCCAGTAGAAGCAAGCTCTTGTTTAAAACAGACAGTACCAGCTCCTCCCCAAGCATTTCTTGACAAACTACTAGGGTTCATCCCCGTGGGAAATAATGAAATCAGCAGACATGACCAAGTGTTCATTTTCACTCCATTCATCCAAGATTAGTGTAATATTCTGTCCTTGACTCCAGTTACGCTGCTACTCTAAGTGATGTAGCTTAAGAAACAGTGCCCAAAGGTTCCACAGCAGGTGTGGGAAACGGGGTAGGGACAGCAGCATTTGATTCCCACGCTGTCGTGGGCCCCCACCCGCACATTATATTCCTGCACAGTGGGAAAGGTCTCACCCCAAAGCTGCTATAAACCAATAAGTTAATGTTTGGCACACTCACAACACATTTCTAAATTGGAGTTGTAAATAAAAGGCAATATTGGGTGATTTCTAGTCAAAACCAAATACCAGACTGCACTTTTAGTAGCAAGGCAAATTACAAAACTAATGTTGCC
>JAODUG010071318.1:32527-44169 GCA_027564795.1 Aphredoderus sayanus
AACTCAATGCCACTTTTGCTTCAGGATTCATTAAGTTTTCTCATCTGACACTTACGTTATATTCATGTCAACGCTAACACCCGGTGACCCCCGTTCACTGGACATAATGGCTGTGGTGGAAATTACATCTATTATAGTTGCTGTCAACCCTCCGTGGAGCGTGCCTCCTCGGTTGGTATGCTCTTCTTCTACCCTTATTTCGCACACTACCTTTCCTGGACTGACGGATAGGACATTAACCTGTAGAAAGTTATAAAATATGACCATCATTCAGTGACGGTCATTGCATCAACATTGTACTGGATAACACTTCTGAGCCAGTCTTTATTGTTATTTACTGGCGTAAATTTGCGTGCAGCACATAGTGGCTTAGGTGACGTAATACTAATGGACGGAAGAGGCTGCGAATAGATACAACTAGGCTATGCAATAGACCGCGAAACCATTACAGTTAATAAGTGGGCGATGTGCAGTTTTACCTTGCTTAAGACTCGGTCGAAGCCAGGACACTCTACCATTGCTCTCATGATTTGTTTAACTGCGTTCAAAGACGATATCATAATGAATGTTCTATCAACTGCGTCAAAGTTAAATGTACACAAGCTTTAATTTTCCAAACGGAAATTGTTACAGTACTGTACCGGTACGTTACGTATGCTAAGTGTTACCGGTGTAACCGTAAGTTAACCGTTCCGATATATTGTGTCACAAAAGCCTCAATATATAAAACAGAAATGATTATATAAAACAATGTAATACGATATAAAGTATATTCATTAAAATATTATTTTTGGCTTTAATAATCGACAAGCGAATTTGTAATGTGGTTTGACACGGAAGAATTTATTGGGTACGCGCATTAAGCCGTTTCAACAAAACAAGAAGATAGAGTAACTTCAACCTAAACATGAGTACTTCTGAATCAGACAAACACTCTGTTTCTGAATTAGAAGAAACAAGAACCCGCCTGTGTGATGAATTTGCCACTATAACTAGCACTGACCGTCTTGTGTCTCAGTGCTATCTTGCTGAAAATGAATGGAACATGGAGGTACTTGTTCTATGACTTTATGGCATGTGTGTGCCGTACAGTAACAGTAACTGCTGTACAGTACAACATGCGATTCCTGCTTACAGTAAAAGAAATGGTCTTGCATGTTGAATGGAGATGTCAATGGTGGTGGCTTAGTGCATTGGGTTAGCCGTAGGTTTTCTCATCTGCAGTTAAAAAAGTTCCATTTAAGAAACCAATTACACTTACATTTTGCCACCACATCCTTAATATAATAACAAGTCACAATTAGTAGTATAGCTGTTAGCATGAGCATACAGTACTAACTGTTTGTACTTTGTGTATAGAGGGCTTTGAACGCATTTTTTGAGGCAGACATGGAGAATGTATTTGAAGTAGAAGATTCACCAGAAAAAACTCACAAACCCAAAGCCAAGAGGAGGAAGACCGAAGACCGCGTTCAAAAAGGCTGGTAGGTAGATACTACAGTTGTATAAGCTAGCTATGTCAGAAATCAGCCATAACCAAACGATAGTAATAACTGTCTATGAATATTCTGTAGCATAGACCTGACTGAAGATGAGCCAGCCTGTTCCAGTGTGAAGGTGGCAGAAAACAAACAAAAACACTCAGAGGGAGAAGATGACAGCAAGCTGTCACTGATCTCTTGGAATGTGGATGGACTAGACACAGATAACCTACCAGAGCGTGCCAGAGGCCTATGCTCCTACTTAGTTTTGTAAGACTGTTTTAAAACTTTTACTGTTGCCCTTTTTCATTTAGACTTTATGTTAGAAGAAGTCACAAGACTTTTAAAACATATGTAGTTCATTAGTTTATTTATTTATTTATATTATAATATATATAAATATATATATATATATATGTATTTAGTTTGATTAATTAGTTAAAAATATGAGAAGGAAGGGTAAGTTGAAATGCATAATGGGATTTGGCAGCAAACCTATCATGCTTAAAGACACAACAGCAGAATGGAAGTTTGAAATTCACCCACTATACAGTATAAGCTCTCTGATATTGTAAGTGTACATAATGCTTAGGTATACATCATTTAGAAGACAACACTATATTATTTTTTCATGATGTATTGAAATTGAATCTCAGTTGAACCAATTATATCTTTTTCCCAGATATACTCCTGACGTCGTGTTTCTACAGGAGCTGATTCCACCCTACGTAGAGTACTTAAAGAAACGAGCAGTTAGCTACACATTCATTGAAGGTACAACAGCACAATATAGATGGGAATGTGCTCAATATATTGACAACCTTTTGCGTGCATTCATGTCAAATAAAAAAAAAGAAATTATTATTATTATTATTATTCTACGCTCATACTTATTTTGTGTCTAAAATGTAATTGAATCCCTGAATGTCCCCTCCCAGGATGAGGGGAGGGGCTCACACTTCTAAATGGCTCACAAGTCTCTCTACCAAAAGCAGTGTTCAACCAATCAATCAATCAATCTTTATTTATATAGCACCTTTCATACAAAATCATTAAAAACAATAAAATTAAAAAAATTATAAAATGTAATACCACCACCCTATGTAACACTTATCATCCCAACCCTCCAATCACAAACAAGCACCAGGGAAAACAGAAAATCAAGCCCAAACATCCAGAGAGTCCCATTCCCACCATCCCTGAAACACAAAAAATCTGGGGACCCCAGACCCGCTCCGCAACCACTTAAATCTCAGTCAGAGAGTGGAAAACCAAAAACTGAAGGAATCACAGTGTCAACGCTGTTGATATACAGTGTTGACTGTAATGCAATCTTATTGGCCATCTAAGACATGAACAACTTTACTTTGCCTTCCTGATCCACTCTCTCTCTCTGACAGCTGGAGAGGAGGGATACTTTACTGGGATGATGCTTAAGAAGTCACGAGTGAAACTTGTTGAGAGTCATGTAGTTGCTTTTCCTACAACGCAGATGATGAGGAATCTGCTCATTGCACAGGTTGGTCTTGTCCTTACTAATGTATTTATAGCCCAGTTCTTGAATTTCACCACTACAAATACATTTGGGTGTGTGAGCCCTCGGGTTGTCATCAGCATTATCATGTTAATGATACTTTGATGTTTAGTTAATTGAAAACTAAAAGTGATGCCTTACCAAGTTGATAGAGGCATTTAGCTACATATTTTAATAACCAAAATACTGATTTGTTTTATTTTTTATTTTGATGTAGTTTTTGATGAAACATTTATATTAGCCTAGTTCTGGGTGTAGTGAAAAATCTGAAAATGGAGGAAGAACAGGTAGCATTCAGTACAGTGTATTTAATTTATTAAGTTGTCCATCTGTTTGTCCTGTAATGTTTCTGTGTGAAATGTGGTGATGTGAATCTCTTTGTGACTGTAACTGTAATTAAGGGCTAAAGAAGTAAGGTAGACCTGGTCTCGTCTGGCTGTGTATTCTTCTGTGTTTGATAACCAGGTGAGGTATAAAGGACAACAGCTGTGTCTGATGACGTCACACTTTGAGAGCTGTAAAGGGCATGCAGAGGAGCGAATTAAGCAGTTGAGAGTTGTGATGGACAAGATGAGAGAAGCACCCGATGACACCACAGTTCTGTTTGGAGGTGACACCAACCTGAGAGACAAAGAGGTTAGATTGCTGTTACATTAATCAGACCTAGAGGGGTTTTTAGTGTGTGTGATGTTGTTTTTTTTATATACTGTATATATTTTTGAAATGTAGAAATTGTTACAGTATATCAAAATTGATAATTTCTCACTTGCAAACACATTCGTAATTTGGGCCGTCCTGTTGGACAAGCAAAGTCATCTGAATGTCATGAATGTCAGTTTCTGCATAGCTCCAAGTGTAGTATAAATATTGCAATACATAAAGAATTTAAAAATCAAACCATGAAATAGTGAATGTGTAGTTGTTATGCCCCTAATAAACTACCATTGGTTTTACACCAGGTGGCCAAGGTAGGCCTTCCCATCAATGTCTGTGATGTCTGGGAGAAGTTGGGCAAACAGGAGCACTGCCGCTACACATGGGACACTAAGGCCAACAGCAACAAGACTGTGCCCTATGTCAGTCGTTGTCGCTTTGACCGAGTCTACTTCCGCCCCGCTGCAAGGGAGGGAGTCCCACGTCTGGCCCCTGACCACATGGCTTTGGTCGGGTTGGATAAGCTGGACTGCGGGCGCCATACAAGTGATCACTGGGGAATATACTGTAGCTTTTCTGCTGTGTAAGCAATGCAGTGCTTACACTGAGACCTGCAATTGTACCCTGCACAGCCTCTGCCCATTACTCCTATTAAATGACCAGCTCCCTCATTTTGATAAGGATATTGTCTTATTGTATTTCTCCGTACGTTCCCTCGTATATTTCAAATTTAAGAAGACATTTTGGGTGTAACAATGTGCTCATTAAAATGCTTTCCCTGTGAAAGCATATTCTCTGCTTGGCCTTGTTTGAGGTTTTAGTTACCTTTTATGTTTGGCTTTTGGATGGCTATCAAGGAATTACCTTTATGTCCAAGCATTTTCTTTTACTACAGCATGTAATAAAAATAATAATAAATATGAACACTTTTAAAATCACGTTTTGGTTGTTAGCATTTGGTTCTTAAGCGTTTTGGCTTTTGCGGACAGTTAAAGTGAAATGTAATATTTCCATTTGACCACTAGAGAGCAGTGCTATGTTGAAGTACATCTTGGCATGATATACTCAGGAAAATATACATACAGTAATGCATACATAATTACATTATAATTCATATGCTCTGCATTATTACCCGTTAATCATGATGTACAAACCTCACTAAGTCACCTTATTTATATGAAAATGTATGCTAAATAAATTAATGAGTTTTATAATCCATAGGTATAGTAGCCTAAACTGTTACTTAATTTAGACGTGTAATTGCACTGAGAATGCAAAAGTCTAGGATGTCCATTTCATAATAACTCTTCGCATTATGACTTTGTTGTCCTAGACTGTAATCCAGCCTAAAGCCCATCTGATCATATGATTATAGTGGGCTTTGCCAACACACTATCAAGACATCTCATGACTGCCCTTCAGAAACAAGTTTCCTGCATTCACTGGAATACAACTGAGCTGTCCATGTCAACTAAACAGAAGAATCGTCTCTTTCACCATATTCTAAATATGTACACTATTAAAAGAGGAGAAAGCAATGATGGAGAAAGATTGTTGCTATTTGAACTTATCAAAACAAAAGCACATCTCTCTTCAATCCTACAGGGTGTCTCATCAGAAGCTCCATCCCCGAAATTGGACAGCATTGCCAAGGCTGCAATAGTGTAGTGTGGTTCAGACTGAACCACTTTGTGTTCTTATTTGTAGACCCAGAACCTCTGACTTCACCTAGAACTGTACAATAGAAGAAGGCATGTCTCGGGTAATAACATACATACTGAAGTGACATGTTGTCTGCCTTAAACAGGCCCTTTTATTACTCAATGACCTTGTAGACACTAGCACTTCCAGAGGACACTACAGACATAGAGGTCACAAAATTGATCATGCGATTGTCTTGACTTGAGTAAGAACCCCTTGTGACACATCAACCTTTCCCCTCTATAAATTAAAGTACATGTGTTCTATAGGTTTTCGTACTCTATGTGTACTGGGATGAAGGTTGTCTTTTAAGACTGAGTTGGAAGATGATGGATCTGACACCCAAGTTTGGCAGAGATCAGCAGTAGACAAATCCATGCTGCAGCTCCCGATAACAGATGGGGGCAATACATTTGGTGGGTCTACAGTATGTGTGATTGATTGGTTCTCTTTGAGTTCCTATGTAATGGCTGTGGCCAGGGTCTGAACAGATGGCTGCAGGGCACCTTTTATATGTGTGTGTGTGTGTGTGTGTGTGTGTGTGTGTGTTCTTGTCTTTGGGTCAGGGTAGACAGAGGATTGTTAATAGGGATATGTGCTTGTTTTAATCATGTGTGTCAGACTCCCAGCCTTCTTTTCACATACTGCAGTTTGTCAGCAGCAAGGCAAGGGGTGAGTTTAAGTGGCAACACTACTGTGCTACTGCAGCGCACTATGGCACCATTGCACATCCAGCAACGCTTCACTTTAAAATCATTGTGACAGACTGGCCCAGAAGCATTATTTCTGGCCACTGTGTGCAGATGCCTTTGCTGCTGTGGTTGCGCTACACCTGAAATGCTCACACAGGGGTAAAGTAGAAGAATACTGAGAGAATGCATCCGGAGTCAGAACAACTTGCAGTTCTTCAGTTTGTCATTAGTGGTTTGGTAATATTTCTAATTCACGATAACGGGTTAAGTTTGATTCTGGGCTAGGAGTAGAAGTCTGCTTTGTAAATCCTCTCAGATATATTCTAATAGTGTGGGGAAATGATATATGATAGCATACAATATATTGTGCTATGATTAAGGATACAGGGAGGTACAACCATTGTTTACAGATGCATCTGGTCAGAATTCTACATTTCTCATTGACGGCATGCTTTGTGTAATGCAGTTGTTTATCATTCTGTATCTAAGCATTGGAGTCTGAAAACCATTAATGAAAGGTAAACAGTCAGTTTATGTTGGATGATTAACATTGTGTATATTAGCAGGAGGGTGGGGTCCTAAACATAATGTATAAAGATGGTTGAATTAATTTCAAACTGTTATGTTTTTTAAGAAAGCCTGACGGATTTTATTTCTCTTTCATAAATAACACTGAATAAGCTTCATACAGTAATACATATCAATATTCATACACTGTAAAATTCTCTGTATTACAAAATACAGTTTGTGTGTAATGCACTTGATACCAGTGGAGAAGTAATCCATTTCATAGTACCTACCTACGTGACCCTCATGCTAACGTCATGAATCAGAAACTATCCGTGGAAGTAGAGTTCAAATGTCCAGTTTCATGTCACATTCAGGTCCTACATGGGTGTCAAATACATTGAAATCCCCTAGAAATCTGTTGTTGCATAACTATTTCTAAAGTTAAGTACAGCCCGCAAATAAACAAAGCCTTCAAGTGTAAAACATTTCCCCTAAATAAAACCCCCCCAAAACAAATGTAAAAAAAAAAAGTAGATACTAAAACTATATGTAACAGTATATCTCTGATGATAAGGTAAAGTCTTTAAGTGTTTAATTTGATGGTCATGAAGCTTAGCTAGCTGTACACATACTCCAAAACCAAACAATGTTTTGAATCATGCAGGACTAAACGTTGACCAACAACATTTTGGACAGGAGTGATATGATAATGATCATGAGCCATCTATGGATGCGCTCTCCAAAGCAAGTGAATCTATAAGAAAATCAGGGCACGTCTACATCATCATAGGCAGCACTGAAATGTCTCACAAAGGGCAGAAAAAGATACATGCCTGGGAATGGTACTGTATACTTTTATCCTTTTAAAATGGAAACTAGATTTTTCACTCATGCACACACACACACAGGGCCATCATTGACTTAATAAAGATCATATTCATAGATGTCAAACTTTTGTTTTTGCTTTTAGTTTAAATATTATTGCTAAAGATGGGGGGGAATCAACCTGCAGCAACCAGCAGTCTACACAGAAATAATTCTACAGCATTTTAGGACTGACGGAATGGAATGCATTTAGATGAACATTAACACTACAGGAAGGTGGCCCAACAGTAACTATACAGCTTTGTGTAAACTAAAATTGGGACATTTAGAGATGGAAATGTTACATTGGAGCCCTTATTAATCCTCAATCAGACTTTGTCTGAGGAGCATATCATAATAAAAATATATGTAATAAAAACTAAGAGTGTGATCACATTCATTACTAGTGAATTGATTGTCGTCTTTTAGACATATCCTTTATGACCTTTAGAATTACAAGAATCAAACTGAATTCACTTAAGAAAAAAATTGTCTGCTGTAGAGGACTGTGCAAAAAAACCTAGGATAGCTTAGTTGTTGTACTGTTAAGACCTACAAACCAAAAGTATTTCACATTTAAATGAATTATATTACCAACAAGTCTCTCATGTATATATTGAATATTAATAAAAAACAAAAGAATTCACACATAATGTAGTGAATTAAACTAGAGTATCATTTATCTAATACACATAACCTATTTATTACACAAAGGGCCATTTTCACAGACATGGATTTAATTTTTCCCCAAAGGTCATCTTCACTGAATTTATCTTTTGTTCTTGTACTAGGCTTAAGCCATGTCTTGAAACTGGCCCAAAAAGTCTCACCTGGTTAAAAGAAGATGTGAACTTCTGTTAAACTTCTCCGTCTCTTTCTTACCTCCATATTTAATCCTCCTGCTAATCATGGTTGGTGCTGACCAAGAAACCATTAGTTGATCTCATTCTCCATTGACTTCCACTGATACTCAATCTCTTACTGTGGTAGGTAATTTGAAATTATGACATGTTTGTGGTTTTAGAATTGTATTTAAAGTATACTTCAATTTCTAATACAAAATGTAAACAAACAAATCAAATCCAGTAGAGATATAAGATTATACTTATGTGTTTCTTTTGAAAACAATGGAAGTCAAAGGCAGCTGAAACACTTTGCAAACAATTTTCTTTTCTTTTTTATCCTATCAATGAGATTGGCTAGGAAGCTAGTTCCTGCTGTTCAACAAAAGTGCAACACCACTACAATGTCAGTTTAAAAAAAAAAAATAATAATAATCAAACAAGCTTAGTCTTAGTGTTGAAGGGCATTTCTCATTAGTTTGGTTTGAGCACTGAAATATGACATTCACAACATTTGTTCACTGTATTGCACAGAAAGGTTAATAGAAAAAGTTCCAATAAAAATAAAAAACATCAGTAACAATAGATAATCCTTAAAAATTAAGGGTAGAAGTGTTAAATAAAAAGTACTGAAACACATTTTTAATTTAACAAATCCGAGAATTGCAGAACACCTCTCACAATTCATTTTGTGTAGTAATAGAATGTATCCAGCCTGTAAGCACAGGTTAAGCAAATCTAGGCCTGCCAGGGCTGAATCCTGCTGCACTTCAGCTGTCCTGGCAGAAAATTCCAGAGTTTCCTGCTGGGAAATCTGTTCCCAAATCCATCTGCTCCTATCAATACTACAGCAGCTCAAATATAATTCCAGGCAGACAGGGCAGATACAGCACACTTTAGACACTCAAAAAGGCTAGTCGTGCTTTAGAGAGGCTTTACCTGCTCTATAGACTCACAATAAGACACTTTCAAACAGGGATTTGACTAAATCTGCTAAACAAAATAATGCCCTTATTAACTCTATTGTAAATCAGCACTACAGGCATAAAAACATAAAAGAACAAGCAAATCACCTGAAATAAAGATGCAATAAGTTGGAACGGTGCATAGGTTGTAATGTTTTTGACACTGAAATTCCTTGGTACTCTAGAATGTTCCAGGTTGCACATTCATAGTGCCAGCAGGCAGTCCATGCCATGTTTTTGTTGTGTATACTCTCATTTAAACAACCACTAATGTCATAATTAGCTTGACAGCCTCTGTAACAGAGCTCAACAAAGTAAAAGGTACCATAAGAACACCAAAATGAGAAGAGCGTAACAAAACAATTTCATTCAGCACCACTGCTTTCTTTAGATCCATGAAGGTCCTAAACTCTCTCATATATATATGTTCTGCAGTATGTGATGTCAAGGATTCCCCAGACTTACAGACCCTCCAAATGCAACGTGCTCGCCTTAAGCCACGCCACAATTTGCTGTGAATAACCTTTTGCTGGCGGTAGAGTCACAGAAGTTACCCTCTTGCCAATGTGAATGGCTGATCATAACCAATGTCTAATGCAGTCACACCACATTAATGCAATTCCCGCCGCCAGCCGACGCCCTTTTGCTGCAGTAGGTGAAGCCGCTGTGATTGGTGGAGGAACCATTCATGTGAGAAGACTTGAGCTCTATCTGGCAGGCAGCGATGGCAGCGTTGAGCTCCATCTGGGCACGGTGCACTACGTAAAACATGAGGCCAATGCTGATAATTATCTATGGAGAGAAAAACAGATGAGTCATGGAGTCACAAAACAAGAACACATTTATAGTAACGTGATAGTAAAACTAGCTTAACTAGAACTGAGATCCGGATTATTGTCTAATGTCTAAATATATCAGGAATGATGTTATTTGTTTGTTATTTGAATAGCCATCTACTCTGTATCCAAGACAACAATCCATATTAAGCTACTAAAAAAGGTCTCTTTGCACTATAGATTTTACTCCATCGTCAATGTCATTAGTCATTCTTAACCCACACACAGACAGTTGAAATGCAAACAATGGAGTTTTCCACTGAAAAGTGCTACCCTACTCATTCCCTTCCCCCTCCACCAGCACCATGCACAGCTCAGCAAATTATAGCTATCCATGCTTTGAGCCTGACTGAAACCTGAAGCTGTGAAGCTTAGAGCCCTGGGTAAGCTTAGAACCATAGAAGTAGACAGGTGACAATGACACTGGTGTATGGAGGGTTACCTCACCCTAACAGGTGCAATATTTCTCATAGCTCTACTCATCACAGTGTACAAAGTGTTGCTCCAGATCGTTCTACAACAAAGGACTAAATGGGTGTACTGGGTGTTAACATGCCCGAAAGCTCAATGATCATTAATATAGCACACCTTACTAATAAAATATATTTCATTTACATAACAATAGCATTGTCCCCTGTAAGTGTATGGCTAAAGTATTGTGATAGAAAATGACCCTGATACTGGAAGGACAGACCGTCTCATGACATTCTGATGACCTGTCCAGGTTTCTCATCCACGCCCCGGGGATTTGACCTCCCTCTTTGTCTTGTTTGCGCAGCACTACAAACATCAGCACAAACATTCTACATCGCATGACGTGTACGTTTGTCCTCGGCCAAGCTTTAATAACAATACGCAATTATAATGGTGGAGTCTCCTCCTTTCTACACTACAGTATCACAGCCTTGGCAATGAGTGTCGAATGAGTGCGTGCGTGCGTGTGTGTGTGTGGAGGTGCTTCAGAGGACCACTGTATGGCAGTGAAGGAAGAATGACACTACACAGCAGCGTATGCGTAGCCTCGCGAGACCATCCTGACCTTGCGAGCTTCAGTTTGACTACACCAGTCTGGAGAGGCAAGCAATCCTTTCAACTGTCTGCTATAACGTGTGACCAATCAGCGGCGTACTGGTAGCTACGGGCGTGGATTAGGTGTGGCGAAAGCGACTCGAAAACAACAATGGCGGCTCCTACAGTTAGATCCATGATTCATCCAATCGCCTGCCAAGTATCTTTTGAAAATGCCTGCCCTTTAAACGATTCTGGGTTAGCAGTAGAAGTGCCTGCCAGTGGACGGCTCCCCAGATGGCTGTGTGCATAGAACTACGTGCTGCGCTCGTAACGACCACCTGGCGTGTCAGCTTAGTGTCTAGTCACCTGCAGGCTGAAGACGAAGTAGCCGCTGATGCTCTGCTCAGCGATGACGTCCTCCATGGTGCGCAGCGTGGTGCCCAGGTAGGAGTTAAGGAGCTGGGTTGGCAGCAGGCCCACTGAGGAGGCCACCAGGTAGTTTGGCAAGGACACATCTGTGATCTGAGCAGAGAACAGCACGGGACAGGAAGG
>JAODUG010071318.1:44269-62576 GCA_027564795.1 Aphredoderus sayanus
CCCACTGAGGAGGCCACCAGGTAGTTTGGCAAGGACACATCTGTGATCTGAGCAGAGAACAGCACGGGACAGGAAGGTCGACTTAAAGTACCGCCGTGCATTTCACATGGAAATGACAAACTATTTAAACTACTTAGACCACTACATATTTAATACTTTTATTTATTTATGTTTTATGTTCAGATAGTGGGTTTATGGTAAATAGTAAATGGACTGCAATGCATTTATAGTTTCCAGACTACCCGCCACGCAAAGCGCTGTACATGATTGCATCGCATTCACCCATTGACACACATTCACACACTGCTAGAAAACGGATAAAGTACATTAGTACACAATTACACACCATCCAGCTTTACAAAATAAAATATATAGCTGTGTAACTGCCTTCCTTAAAACAACTGTTGTGTAAACATTGGCAATGAGGTTTCCCATTAGCCACCACAATATAAACACGTCTCTAGCCACCTTGGTCAGCACAGGGATGACATAAGCTTGAGCACATGCATCTCTACGCACCCTTGGGACTACATGCATAACACAGATTGGTATCGCTGATACTGCTGTCATGGGTGCATGCTGTGACACAAAGTCAAGTAAACTCAAGATCAGAGCCTTCATAAATCATCCTAAAAGGCATTATTAAGTCACTAACACCATGCTTCCTTCCATCTCCAGTACATCTCAAGACCTTGGATTTAGGCCTATACTTAAAAGGGGGAGTCGGCTATCCTGGAGAAAGACTGGTGATATTTGAACTTGATCAAAACAAATCTTTGTTTCCCTTCAATGCCACAGGATGCTCCCTCAAAAGCTCCACACCCCACATTGGACTTGCCTTGCAAAGGCTAGGTTAGTGTGGTGCATGACAGCTACCACTGTCATGCTGGCTGTCTCACACAGGTTGTGGAGCCTCCTCCAGTCTTTCTGCCAGCTAACTTTTCCCTGGGCTGTGAAGAGCACATGCCTTTTGAGGTCTCTTCCTAACCAGGCAACTATGTGATACTTTTTGCAGCTGTGTTGTAGACCATGCTTGGGCAAGGCAGGGCCAGTCTGGATATTTTTATAACTGTCCGAAGAATTCCAACAAACTCCTTGTTTTTGTTTCTTGTTATTTTTACAAACCAGAACCTCAGAGGATTAGCCAACTGAAATCCAGTTTCGTCTAACTAAATTTGTAAATTGACTGCATTTCAAAATACATCCTAAACTAACCTAAGTGTCTGCAGCAATCAAGATATACACATGGTCATAACATCTATGTATTAGTGCAACAATGCTTTATTTATCTTTCGTCGACAATAATTAAGTACATTAAAAGGGAATCCGGCTTTCACTGTAATTATTACTTTCAGAAACCAACCTTTGACACTTGTTTCACTTGGCAAGCAATAGCTGAAAGTGACTCTGAGGCTGCGCCACAGGTTATTGCAAAATGCCTCTTATAACTGAATGACAACATAATCTCATCATATCATTTTGGAAACAACAGGAAGGAGTTAGGATTTGTCAGCAGTGGTCTAATAACATGGAACAGTGAAGAGCTGAATGTGTCCACCTCATCTTCAAAGATTCTTCCTGAGCTGTGCTATTGTTTTACTAACAGTTGCAGTCTGTGTGTCGTTTTAGGTTACCTGCTATAATGCTGCACCCTCCACTTCAGCAGACTGAAGCAGGGGCGACATTAAAATGTGGCCTTGTCCACAGAAAGAGCTTATCAAGGGCAGACCAGACCAGACAACTAATTGTTCAACCACCAACCAAAAGATACATAAGTAAACTATTTTGGTCTCACTTGGCTGCGGAAACGAAAACTCAAGTATAAACCAGGCTGAATAATGCATCTAGACTCAAGGAAAATTCTATAAGACAAGGCAGAGCAGGGATTTGAAAGTCCTCCTGGTCTGGCACTGACTCCTCTAGCTAAGAGTGAGAGGAAGTCGGGGAGCAGAAGAGCCAGGCCCTGCCAGAAGCAGGCTAATACATTGGCTCAACTCTAGTGAAGGCTCCAATCTGACATTCACTGCCCCAGCTGGAACAAAAAAGCTTCACACTGGGGTTTATGAGAGAGGAGAACTAGTCAGCCCAATTTGTCCACGCTGGCAAAGCATGCCAACTCAACCTTGAAAAGATGATGCCGTTGTTGACTCTGATATCATGTCAAGAGAACAAAGATTAGATAAATAAAAAAAAAAATAAATAAATAAAAAGATTAGTCATTCAAAGCTATTTCTGCAAGGTTTTCACAGTACTGGCCAATTTATTTGATTCCGTTAAGAGATTTCATAAGGAGGGATTAGGTCGCTGGTAGCAGGTGTGCTGCCAAGCAAAAAAACATTTCTTCTTGACCTTGACGTTTCCTTTCTCCTACATTGAGTGGCATGCTGAGCTCTAGCCAAACAGCTACATTGATCCTGTCATGGGCATCTAACCTTTGTCCAAAGTTACATGGGCCTGTCACCTCAGAAAGGTTTGATATATTGAAATGACGAAGACATTGAAGGCAGCCAACCAAGGGCCAGCCATCTGCTTGACCTATATACAATTAGACAGTGGCACACATGGCTTAATAGGCTGTGCTATGCTCAAAAGGGTTCCACACTGAAGCAGTAAAATAATGTGGTACATTCTGTTTTAGTTCAAAAATAAAACCACATCAAATACTATGAGATAACATAGAATAAACTGCTAATGGGAAGACAGGAGTTTAGAGAGAACAGGCAATTGTGTATTAATGTGTATTAATTGTAAAGCTGCATATTTGAAACATGTTAAGGTGTTTTATATGTGCGAATTTATCAAAATATCAGTAGTTTATTTCATTACTATCTTATTTCACCTTAAAGGATACAGTGGCATTCTGAAAAGAAATGCATTAAAATGTTATTAAAATCTAATGGTTGCATAAACCTCCTAGCTATTGGAACAGGTATAGTGCACTACAGCACCAACAGAAGTGATTGTATCTACCATCATATTGTGCATCTGTACAGTTGAAACACAACAATCTACATCAGTAAAATGCAAAACGATCTCTTTGTTGTTGTTAGCCATGTGAACATTGTTCAACCCACAGACCAACTCCTCCCTGTTTTGTTACCTGGTGTTCAGTCAACTGCCATTCATGTTAACTGACCATTATGTAAACATGACACCGTCCTAAACTCAGCATTTGTTAAGAAAATCATCCCCATGTTTCTCTGATTGGTTGAAAATGGTGAAATTGTCCGTTAACAACCATATTTGAAAATTACAGTTGGCCGTTTGTTGTTGCTGATAAGATGAAGGTGGTCCAGTCTCCTAGCACAATGTTGATTTAGTCCCCGAGTTCGGCCTACCAAACATTGCTCATCAACAGCCAATATTTGTAATATACACTGATATACAACAGTATACTGATATATAACAGTAGATATTTGTTCAAATTAACAGAGCATTTACTAGTAGTCTTCCAATGCCTGCCAAGAACATAGGTAATATGTCAGGTTTGACTTCAGGTAGGGGAACTTCATTATTTATTCAGTTTGAACTGCTATACTTTATCCACACTTGTCTTGCTGTGCAGCTGTCCAGGTGCTAAGTTACACTACAGTAACACATTCCTCCAGGTTGTGCTGCAGCCTGGTGGTTTCAATGTTGATTCTGAGAGGTGATTTGGAACTATACATTATTCATGTTGGGAGGATCAGTTATCTCAAGTAAAGTGTGAGATTGCATAGAGCAATCAATTGATCCTTCTGGTGATAGTCTCTACTTTAGGGGGTTAAAAAGATATTGATAAACTTGATAACGCATACTGATGTAATAAAGCTACTAACCAAAGTTCAATATTTGCGTGGAGAGTGCAGAACCTCTCTCAACAGGCTTTGTGCTTCAGGTAGGCCTAAGTATGAGTCAAAATAAGAACTAAAGAAAACGTTTCTAAAAAAATACTGTAGTCATACATAGCTTTAACTACACCGGAGAAAGTGAGTGAGGAGAAAATAAGTGCTCATCAACCTGTTTAATGCTAGAGTTGTTTTTCCACCAGGAAGCAGGTGTGGCCCAAGGGAAAATACAGACACTTTAGACACATTTTCCTATCTCTTCCAATAGCCAGAATTTCTGACAAAAATCTAATAAACGTCTAATAAAACATGGCAGATTTGGCCCCAGATGTGACATCACTTCATGATAGCAACCGATCTCTTCCCACTCCCAGTAAGACAGCCACTCAAGTGACGGCAGTTAATTAGGTGCAACACCAACTGAAAGAATGGAGAAAGTCTGTCCAAAATGATACATTTAAATGATATGGTGCTTTTAAAAAATGTTGATGGGTGAGAGGGAGAAAAAACGGAAGATCTAAAAATCTAAGACTAGACATAATAGGGAGTTAAGAACACAAATAAAAATAGTAATACTCACCGAAAAAACTGCATTTTGGAGACCAAAGGGTATGGGTGTGAGTCTCGCTAAGGCCACAACTTTGAGTCCACTGCCTCCTTCCACCACTCGTATGACAGCACTGAGCTGTTCACTGCTCCCAATCTTATTCAGGACCCAGTCAGTCAATAGCCGCTTACATACCAGGTGTGCCACAAAGGTCCCTATCAGAACCCCAACCATAACAAGCCCCATGCCCAGCACAAAGCCATAGAGGTAGCCAGCTGCCACATTGAGAACAATGTACCCCCAGCCGCAGGGAAAGGACACAATAATCAAGCCGACAATGAACAGCAAGGCTCCAACAAGACTGTCAAAGCTCTCCACCCATAGCAAGAGGTCCTTGAGGTACTGACGCACCAGAGCCACTGAGGAGAAACACAGGGCAGTCAGGACGCATGCCAGCAGGGCACTCTTGAAACAACAGGTGGTGATGCAGCACGGGTTTCGAAATTCCCCACCGTTGAAGGACACTGCCCCAGCGTCACTGAGAACTTCAGGGTCCACTTCAGACTTTCCCATAGGGGCACCTCGTTCATCAAAGGCATTGCATATTAAAATGTCAATCTTGTCACAATCATCTGTGGAGGCCCTCTGCTGCCAGCGGTTCAGCTGGATCTGTGCCTTGCCAACGGCATGTTTCAGGAGTTTCGTGAAGTGCTGGATAGTGGTGGACCCCAACATCCACATGGTGGCCCTTCACCTGTCTGAACGAAAGACTTGAGTTGATTCTTTTGCCTTTCAAGTTAGTACTTACAGTACACAGTATCTGCAAAATCCCAGTTTAGTCACATATTGTACAGGCCCCTCAAAAATTACTAAGGTTAATTCCTTTAAGATCGTTTGATCATCTTTTGATCTCAAACTCTGTCTTCAGTGTACAGCATACTGTAAAAGTAGAAAAAAAATAAAAAAGTAAAATTAAAAATAAATACTAGTAGCCTTGATGCTCCAATACGTTTGGACGCGACATAGGCCTATTTGGACAAATAGAAGTAAAAATAACGGTTTCACCAATGTTTAGTTAAAGTACATTAAGCCGTACTTACTGTTACCTAAACCTAAACGACTTTAGGTTTACTACCTGTAAATATACACTAGTACCGTAGAGTAACTTGCCCATTCTATTACGTATTATAAATATGATTATTTTACCTGCAAGACATGTCATATATGGATGCCATTAAAAAAATTATCAATATACTTTATAGTTAGTACTAGCCTAATGAAATCAAAGCAAACTGGCGATGAATGATAAAGACGAACTGTAAAATCAGTGACGTACAGTACAGTAACAGTACTGTACAGTATCCACTGTCAACACCAAGAATTATTAATACAACTGACAGACGATCAGGTTAGGTGTAACATTATAACTTTTAGTACTCCAACAATAAGTATCCCTGTCTTCACAAAGCTAACGTTGAATTACTAGCATAAATAATTCCTTCTCACTTACTCTCCTCGTTAGCTAGCTCGCTCCGTGAAAAAAGTAATCGGTCCCATTTCACACAGTCGCCGAATTTGCACTTCTATTCTCTTTTCTCTGGGCAGAACAACAAGAAGACGTCGGTCATTTGTTTTTGCAACCAGCTCATTTCCAGTGTCGACTTCTACAGCGGACTCCCGTTGTTGATAATGCTATTCATCCAACCACTGTTTGTGTCCCAGAATGCCAAGTACCCAAACAACCCATGTGACCGCTGCCACTCCTGTCCAATCACGGTTTCCAAAGCTTCTCGCGAGAATAAATAATGTTATTCCAGATGTTTATTTGGGATAATTATTCTTATAAAATATACAAGTATAGAAGCCACCTCATCACAAATAACTAAAGGTATGTTCGATGTAAAATGTTACTCAATTACTAGAGCTAATCAGTAGTAGTACAAGTGATTTACAATTATTGGCCTCTAATTAGGTCTACTACTAGAGTATTGTTACCTTAGGCTTTTCATTAGTTTCCATGCAATACATTAAAGTCCCTATATATAATACTGTACTCACCTATTGATGGGGAAACATTAACTAAACGTAAAACTGTTCTTCAAGATTGTTCTTTAAATTAACATTTGTAAAGAAACACATGATGTAACACGACTTTATCATAATGGACCATATGCAGTTGCTGAGCTTAGAAAGACAATATGATTTGTCTTAAGGACGTATTATTCTCCTTGCTGGCTACATGTCAAAATCATATCTACGGATATAACCAATTAGTGCATTAATCTACAAGGTCAACCACATCCATTACTACTCACTTTTCAACATTGAGGACACCGTCGGTGGTTAGTTTCTTAGAATTTTGCGATAGGCCTAGCTGGATATGTTTATAGTCTAACTTTCCCCCCACTATAGTGCCTTAATGCGGTGGATGCAGAAAAAGGGAGAAACGGTTCGCGCCAGTTTGCATCATGTTGATAGCCTATTTCTATTTACGCAGTTAGATTTGCCTGTATGTTACAGTAGAAGTCCACTAGATGGAAGTGTTGTGTAATTTTAAAATCTTGTTTTTTCAGATTGTTATGTCTCTAAAAGCTATGGGCTATATTGTCAATGAAGACTCTAGACCCACCTAATAGGCCTACATCACATGTAATCATAAATGTTGGATAACTATCAATAATGGAGCCGTTTGCATTACTTAATGCGATTCATTGCAGACATGATAAAGGATAAAGGTAAAGGAATCAGTAGGATTATTAAGAAACTGAAAAGAAGACATTTAAGGTGTACCTACATTTCCATCTGAAGGGATTTACAAGGCACAGATACTGTACACAACACTATCAGAATGCCTAAGTTACACAGAGTTGTGTAGCGGCTACACTGTAGCCTATTATAGCGTCTGTGACACGCGTTTTCATGCTCGTCATTGGACAAGAGCTGCGCTCACTCAGGCTTTTAACGCACTTGCAACAACCTGCAGAGAGCAAGCGAGTTTGGACGCACCAGAGCAATATCGGTCTAGTGGCATAGGTTAGTATTTTCAGCGGTATCTGTGTCTGTTTTGGACTGTTAAAACCTACAGACGACATAATATAAAGGTTAGTTATTGGTTTTTTTAAGAAGGCTACGAAATAATTGTGGAAGATGGATTGTTTTGAAGAGGTACAGTCAGTCTCTGAAGAAATCACTAATCCAATGGAGATCAAAAAGGGAATGTCGATTTTCATTGATGTAAGTACACATGTTGAAATGCCAG
The DNA here is from genome assembly GCA_027564795.1 of Aphredoderus sayanus. Taxonomy (NCBI): domain Eukaryota; kingdom Metazoa; phylum Chordata; class Actinopteri; order Percopsiformes; family Aphredoderidae; genus Aphredoderus; species Aphredoderus sayanus. The sequence continues at coordinate 51,903 of JAODUG010071318.1, forward strand.
AACTTTTAAATAAGTCTCTTTGTATAAAGCTTCTGAATTACTTACCCTATTTCTAATTTTAATGGAACAATATTCAACATGTACAATACAATTGTTTATGCGGAGGAAATCGTATCGTAAAATGGAGTATGCCAAAATGTGTGGAATTTACTAAAGGGAAGTAAAAAAATAAAAAAAGTAACTTAAACTTAGTTGCATATATATTGCAACCTGTGGACCACATTTGAATTAAAGGGGAATTCCCCGGGTTGTCTGTGGAATATTGTAATTGATTGTGTCGTTGTTATAGGGCCTAACATTTGATTGCACATCACTACTGCCCTGAGTGCTGAATGGCTCACATTAATCTCTACCCCTTTACAACCAGCTACACTTTTGTTGACAGTTGCGTTTGAAACATAAACTGTAAGCTGGGGTTGATATGTATTATGTAGGACCTATGTACTGGATGCATTATAGCGAAAACCCTTGCTAGAATGTAATAAAGTTTACCTTTAACGTTGATTGATTCATAATGTCATGTTGTCTCATTGCCCACAAGCTTCAGATATGGACCTTTACATTTGACAGGGTTGATCCAAGCCCACTGCCACACCAATGCTGGATGGCCATTAATATGCTATAAGACAATGTAATGCTTCAAGTCAAATATCTACATGAATAGATTGATTTTAGATCAATTGGGTAGGTTAGATTTTTTCTAATGTAATACCAAACCTTGAACATGTTAAGGTAATGCTTACGAACTGGTTCTCCAGAGCTTTCCTATCTTTTATTAAATGCTTCTGGCATCCTCATTATATAACACCAATATGATTGTATTATGCATTGTGAGTGCCTTCAAATGGGAAAGGGGAAATGGGAACATTTCTATAGTCAGACATTGTTAAACACAGCTGTGACTCTATTTTGTTACAACTGCAATACAGTCATTTATTTTTAGTTACAGTCTGCCCTATACATATTTTTGTAGAACACAATGTCTGGGAAGTGCAATTGCATACTTGCTTCATGACTATGTTGATTGAAAGCTTAATGCTTATGTTAATTTGTATTGTTTTACATATAACTGTGTATGGATCTTTCCTGGATTACAAAAATACACCTGTTTACCCAGAATTGAAGACAATTTGACTGTCTTGATCTCTTTGAGAGGGAAATGTTATTTATATGAAGAATTGTAAAGACCTGAGAGTTTTTTCATATGCCTATTGATTTTATTAGCCTACAAATGTGACAAAAATTAGATAAAAAGATATATACTGTATAAATACATTTTTGGAGAGTTGCGGTCACTTTCAATATAAACTTGTCTGGATTCTGGGACAACTCCATAAATTATTTAAAGACAGAGTAAACGGCGACACACACGCACACACACACACACACACACAAACACACGCACACACACACACACACACACACACATACAAACAGCATGCACTTGCACAAAACATTCAGTGCTCAACAGGTGCATTTCTTTGCACAAATAATGCGAAACATTCTTTGAACAATTCTTTTTCTGTTTCTCCTTTCAGATCTTGCGGAGAGCTGATAAAAATGGTAAGCAAGATAAAATACACACTTTTTCACCCCCCATCCTCCCTCTTGTGTGTCCAATAGATCTGTGGAAGCAGATGTACTTTCTCAATGAAATTCTGATCATGGCTCATGTGCTTTCAGTTTCCATGGAAACTGGGGAATGGCCATGCCCAGCCAGGTTTAGTATTGGAAGGTTAATGAACAAAAAAAACCCCTTGTCAAAATGCTTGAGTATAATGAATCCCCATTACCAAACAACGCTGAATTTGTCTAGTCAAATGCTGAGCAATGCTACTGTTGTGGTACCTTTGTGACATCGATCTCTGTGATTTAAATTAGGACAGTTAGATTTTAATGTTCTAGTTTTGCCATGTTCAATTAAAGAACAATGGAATTGTAAATGAGCATTAATTTAGCAATAATGAACCTGTCTCGCTCTGTTTTTTATACATTCTTTGCAGTGCCTCTTGATTCTGTTGATATTACAAGATAGATGATACACAAGATAGATGCAGGGATGTTACGGGGGAATATTGTGACAAATGAGTCTAACTTGTGACTTATATTTTTGTAAGGAGCAGATATTCTCTTGAGTATGGAGACAAAATAGCACTGTATATGCTCGGAAAGTGTTGTAAAACTAAAGTGCTCTTATTAAACTGATAGTGAGAGAAAATGTATTATTTTCACTTTCATTTGTGGGGAAATCAGGTAGAGAGGTGAGATCATTTCTAGAGTGGATTTGATTTACAGTAATGCCATGGAAATATAGGACTCATGACCCTTATACGCCGGCAGCAATTCAGCTAAATCAGACTGTGATGCACATGGGTTTAAGTTGTTGATGTCATGTTTTGTCTAAAAAAATAAAAAAATAAAAAATGACAGGAAGAGGCGCATATGTTATTTCTTACATTATTACAGACAGTGCAAAACAGAAAGAAAGCCAGCTACAGTGTATATACTCATTTTATTCTGTCAAAATGCCGACCTGATATTGAGGGACAGCAGACACATTTGGAGATATTTTCAAATATGTCAGACTTAAATATAGAGCACAGTTCCACAGAAATTATTAGTTAATATTATCATTGCTCTTATCTATATCCTTCAACCCCCCCTCAAAAAAAAAGATAAATCTGAAAAAAGTTATATACTACAGAATTGCACCATTGTATTTATGATTATCACTATGTCTGGACTTATTTTAGTCCATGTGAAGCTGGCAGATAAGAAGGCACCTATTAGACCGGTGCATCCTGCCTGTTGTTTGATGTGGTGAAATGCAGCATATTCATAGACTGTTCAGGAACTATTTTTAAGTGCAGCCATATGAGTCACCATGTTGCTGTGACATGGGTTGCAGATGGGTGTTTGTGTGTGTGCATGCATTTTGCCTGCTGGGTGCACCTTTACCCTTCACAAACCTGAAGCTAAATTCATCCAAGTTATGAAGGATGATTTAGAGTCTACAGCTGTGCAACGCCTTTCCATGTAGTTTTCTTTATTTTTTGCCCTTTTCATGTCAATACATTTTCAGTAAATGTATTGTACAATTCTCAATACAAAGCTTCACATACCATACAAGATTAATGAATCATCATTAAAGGTACACTGGTGCACTACCCAATTGCCGAAATGCGCCTGTACAGAAACATACAGTATCCCCTTTAGTGCTTTAGTTAGGTGTAGAAAGGAGTGTGAGCTACTCAGCACTCAGTTGCCAGAGAGGAATGCACTCTCTTGAGTTTCATAGCTAAACAACAATGTATCTGTAAATGTTTTCCACCACAAGGGGATTTCAAGATGTAGCTTTAAAACTGTTCAAACACAGGCCTGAAATGAAAACATCATTTTAAGCTGGGAGACTCTATACAAATAAATCCATAACATTGACCTGTATAGCATATATCTGTACAGCTTAAACTAATAACACACAAACATTACTTTTTCAACAAATGTAAACATTATCAGTCTATTCTAGGTACTGTATTTGAACCCTTGCATTTAGTAAATGGTAGAACTCCCTTCAGCATTAATAAGAGAGCCCTCAACAAAGGTTAACTATGCCAAATGGCGGGTGTTCATCGATCCATAACACAGACTATAGAAAAAGGAAATTCACGTGGCATCCGACACAGTAGATAGAAATGACAAAAGACAAAAAATGGACGATATGAATGCACATCTCAACTATAGGTGGCTTCATTCTTTATCCATTATGAACTGGGCACTGGTTTTTAGACTTTGAAGCTTCGTTGAGCGTGTATGACTGTATATCATATCCTCATGATCAAAGTCACATCTGATGTGTGAGTGTACTGTATGCACTGCTCAACGAGCATAATAATGCTAATATGCTATTATATCTTCCTGTTCCTTTTTTTCTCCTTTGTGCGGCTTCGGAAAACATGAAACCATTCTGCAAGGAGATTTGTCGTTTACAAATTATTATAATTGTTACAGTTGTCTTATAAGCTGCTAGAATGTTTTATCCCAGTTCATAAATATAATAGCTCGCATACAATTATTTGCTTGTTAGATTCTTAAAATCTGGTGATATAAAAACTATTGTGTGCAACTCACCTCTGAATAAAAACCTCTTTGTCTACAAACTAAATTGATATGTGTAAGATATAAGAAAAGATTCCTACAGGTACAGTATTTCTGATCGTTTGAGATTATCTTCCTAACCTTTTTTATCAAAAAAATATGAAGGTATAGTGGTAAAATGTATTTACAAATTTGATGTCTGTTCACAAATGATGATCACTGTTTAGGTTTAGTCATTTAGGGCCTATTGTAAACGCTAAACAGTAGTTAAACTTAAGTTGTCACTGACTAGTACTGAGGCTAGATAGAGTATTTTGGAGCTGGGTTAATGGACCAAACAGCTTCGTTGATGTCCCCTGACTGCCTGACAGCATGTTGACGGCTAAATTTGTGCTCTCTCCACAGACGACGGGAAGCTGTCCTTTGATGAGTTTAAGGCCTACTTCTCTGATGGCGTCTTGACATCGGAGGAACTGAAAGAGCTCTTCCACACCATTGACACCCATAACACAGAGTAAGTGTAATTATGTCTTTAATAGTCGCTGATGTGAGACATCATCTATCAGAAATACAGTGAAAAGGCCTATACATCCCTCCTGTTGTCCTCCGGGTCAAACTGACCCAACACACTAGCTCTTTGTGGCGGATAGAAGGCTCCAATCCTAGTTCTACAGCTTACACAGACATATGATGTGCACTGCTGGCACAACAAGGTGTGTGTTTGAAACCCGAGGGCAACAGGAGGGTTAAAAGGCACAAAAAACCCAAATACATAAATAAATAATAAATAAATAAATAAATACACACAGCATTGACAATAAAGAGACCTACACAATCAGACACAATCAGATGGCGCCATTTGGTGGCCCAATACAATATAATAAGGGCAACATGACGGGTAAAGAGAAGACTGGGTAAAACAACAATGACTGTAAGCACCTCACAACCTCTTCCAGCTATCTGTCCATCCAAGCACTTAGTGACAAACCTTTTGAACGCACCTGGTGCTTTAAAGCCAAAGTCATTACACATCCTCGTTTCCATAGCAGCACCATGTAGCACAGCGCCATCTTATTTTATAGCTATGTTGAAACATCCTTAAGTCGAACTTAAACTTTCTTAAGGGGCTCTTGTCACAATATGTCAAATGTCTTAAAACAGACCAATAGCTGAGGCATATATATATACTGTACTTCTCTACTTCAAACTCTCATCATTTCTACACCCACAATGGCATGTGAATAGTGAAGTGCTGTATATTGTTGTCAGGATGGCAGAGCCTATTGTATTCAGAGCAGATTCAAGGTCTGAAATGTTATATTCTAAGTGTTTACTTCTGCCGCAACAGGAGAGAGGGAGATATCAGAGGCCCAAACAATTGTGAAGATGATTACTAAGAGCATAATGAACGCATTATCCTATGAACGTGGTGTACTCATTATGAGTCTAGTGAAATTGCTGTGTTAGGTAGTGCGCTGTCTCCAAGCATGTATTGTCAGCTGCCACAGCTGGTAGAACTCAAAAGCATTCAATTACACAGACGCGCACCCAGGTATTGCTTAGACACACATGCTCATTACACGTACAACACAAAACACAACCCGCATGTATTCAACACAACCACAATCGCTATCACTGCCACTAGTCATGGAAAAGAGGACTGTATGATGAGCCAATTTAAGGAAGACTGTGCCCAGGGGCTCATGTGACTGAGAGAGAGAGAGACAGAGAGAGGGAAGCAGATGGCAAAGTTGTTTGGAGTAATTTGGCCGTTGAAATTGATTCCTCTATTGATTAAGGAGTGAATCAGCAATGTGGCTTGCAGGCCAACTGGGTATTTATAGAAAAGAATAGCTGTAAAGATTCTGTACTAGAAATAAGGCCAGCGACATTGTGTTTACAGAACCACACAAAACAGAAAAATAGGTAAATTGTGTGAATATATTAAGATATTCCTGACAAAACCAGGTTGTTACCTCCCAAAAATCAATGCAGGTGTAATTTTAACAAGCAGTAAATATTCTCCATCCTATTGAAAGGCTACAAAGATGTAGAATGTATTTACTATGTCTTCTATCTACATAGAAGTAGAACAAATGTTCTACTTTCTGTCATACATTGCAGTTTGTGGTTGTGGTTTTGAATATTAATACACTTATTAATAACACATTCTCCGTGGTATTTTTTGGAATGTTTATTTTTCGTCTGTATAAGTCTAATCTTTGCAGCCCGCTGGCCACTGACATGTCCTTTGAGATAAATGCAACTAAATTATTAACAATGTGTGTGGAACACGAATCTGTTATTAAGATCACAGTTTGTCAAAAGAAGATTTTTGCATAAATTATTAAAATTGTCCTGACCTCACTAAACAAGAGAAAAATATGACATAATACATTTAGACATTCATGCTGCCTCATGTTATGCTGCTGTACAGATTAGATTACTTAGCAGAGGCTTAGCACAATGATTTTGGGGATATTGAGGATCAGGTCAGGATTAGGCATTGTACGGAAGGATTTTAATAACTCCTCCACCCCTAACCCCTTTCTTGGAAATATCCATTTTCTTTATGCTGTATGAATTGTTAGAATGTTTTATGTATTAACTCTCTTAACTTTGTTTTCCAGCAACGTGGATACCGATGAACTGTGTGGTAAGTTCATGTTTACGTTATTCACTTTTACAGTGTTACTGGGTATCTGGGTAAGACAGAAATATTTTGTGACCATTGTTGATAGACAATTAGTTGTCTGCACTTTCTTAACCCTCCTGAAGTTACTGTTCATTTCTTAATCCAATACATGTGCTTTGTGCCTTTGCACTTTAGATTACTTCTCCCAGCATCTTGGTGAATATGAGAATGTACTCGCTGCGCTGGAAGACCTGAATATGTCCATATTAAAGGCTATGGACAAAACCAAGAAAGTAAGATGTTCTATGCCTTATAACCCTAACCCTGTAGCCATTACAAATGTGTATTTGTCGTTCACAGCATGTGTGTCTCCACAGTGCTACACGCACAGTACATGTAGAGCAATGGTAATAATAAGGGATGTTTGATTTACTCGCTGTGTGTTGCCATCTGCGCGTTCCTCTCAGCACGCTTTTCCGCTACCCAGTTGGACATCTCAGATCTCCCATTAGTCACATTTCCATGACAGAGCATAACAGGCTTTTCCAGGTCAATAATTAGGCTCCTCTTCATAACAAAACAGGAGGTGACTCCTTTTACATTTGTATGCCCCGTGGAGCAACGTTTCTTTACAGGGCCATGATTGCATGTAAATATGTAAGCAATGCTATTGACTGACCTCCCATTGATCCCTCTGTGGAAACCAAGTGGATTTTGTTAAGCATGTGGCTATGATACTGTAGCTAGTGGTTCTATGTTTTCATAGACAGATTACACCTGGGAGAGTCTGGGGTCGGGGGGACGAAAAGAGCTCTACCACCCCATGAGTGGGAAGTGTTTGATCTCACATGGAGGTCCCGGTGGGCTTGGCACGCCCTCCACAGCGACACATAAGCCCTGGCTTCACTAAGGCACAGGCAGCACATTTGCACTTAATTAAAAACAGTGTGTGGGAGTCAAACCATTCATTAATAATCAATCTCAATTATTGTTAGAGCCGGTAGGAGGGACAATATTTGCCACAAATATCCCGTTAACCTTCCAGAAGTACAGAAATCTGGTTTCAAAATCTCCCGTTGCGACCTAACACAACACATTTCAAAAAGCATATAGTGGAGGAACGCTGCAAAAACGTATATGAAGGGTGGTTGTTGAATGCTAGAAACGAATGTAACTTTTAAAAAATAATGTGTTGTAGAACAGGGATATAGGATGTAGTAGCTTAATAGGATGTCTGAGCTGTTTGCAAGACTAGGCCAGATGTGGATCTTCTGTTCCCTATAAAAACAAATAACACGGTGGACAGGAGGCGATGGTTCCAACTGTGGCATGTGCATGGTGAACTGTTTGACTGAAAAAAACGGGAGCAGCTTAAATGTAGTCAAATACAGGAAGTAGTCCAAAAACACAGCAACATTACACGGATGGGCAAAATACTTGGATGGGCAGACGGTCTAAACACAGGATTAATCTCTAGTTACGATACTACAGCTCAGTAATGCTAAAAACAATGCCTCACAACCAGACAGGGCAGAGTCTGAACTAAATCAAACATGAGAGCAGGTGAGGGAACACAGGTGTTCAGTATTCCAGTGATTGCGACGCGGGAGGAATCCAGCATGCAGGTGCGTGGACAGTTGGGAGTCAGATGCATGTGGGCGGTGGACAATGTTTTGTGGTGACAGAGAGCCCGTGAGAATGCACAAGGCCCTGATCTTACAGAATAGAACTTCCTATGACCCGTACCTCTGCTCTATCAACTCTCAAAATTAAAAACAAATCTTATTTTAGCATTCTTTGTATTAGGTTTTGTGATGTAACGATTATCTGATAGGTAACACGAAGTCACTGTTAGAATGCTGCAACTTATGATAACTTTGCATGGGATTTTCAAGTACATATCATCGAGTCTAACCCTAACCCTTACCCTAGTTTATAGACAGACCAGAGACCATTACAGCATAGTTTTACAGCTGAGGTGCAAACAGGCAATTCTGAATTCATACACTGCAGATACAATATATCTTCACTCCCAACCCTCAGTCTGGAATTTCAGTAACAGTAACACTGAAATAACCAATCAACATTCAGTGGAGTAGGTCAGTTTAGGTGTTCCAGCAAGCTTTGATTGACAAACCTGGCGCCACCTCTCCACAAACATTTTAAAATGGAGTGTCCAGTGTTTCAGACAAACACTGTGGAGCCTGCTAGGTCAAGACGGTCTCACTATGGCTACACGTTCCCTGTCAAATTTGTATTCCCTTCAAAGTACCCTTTGCACGCGTAATTGTGGTGGTGCACCTGGTTACTAATTCTCTGCGATTCCACTGTGCTTCTCAGGACACATCCTCACAAGAGCTGAAGCTGTCATTTAGAGTCAACCCTCGCTCTGAGAGTAGACACAACATAACAGTGAGACATTGCTGTAAGCACAGACCACCGCACTCAATGCTGGTTGAGTGCAACGTATAAGCACAGAGCTGGGAAACAGTCTCCGGATTAAATTGGTATCTCAAGTGGCTTGGCATCTTTCAAGAGAAGTCAGTATTAAAAAAGGGAAGACTAGAGAGTCCTCCAGAGAGAAAAATGCTCTCTTACAAAATTCATGCGGGCAGAGGAATTGAAAGTGCGTATGTCTTAATTTACTGTGGAGCCCGTCGTCAATTAAAAAAAGAAAAGATTACCCTGTTGGTCCCCAGTGTGTATATAAATTCACTGCAAGCTCTCATGGAGAACTAAGGACAGTCAGAGCCTTGAAACCAGTGTAGACTTACATAGGCTATTATCAAGAAATGCATTTCACCATCTGTCTGCTTAATGCAGAAATAACATTTTCAGGGGCTTGGATGGCAACACAAAATGGAGATATCAGTGTAAATGAAAACAAATAACTGTGAAGCACGTAGATTGAACAAAGTGCAAGGGCAATAACTTTGTAATGTAATATTATCGCCTAACTCTGAAAAGTGAGCTTGTCAGAGTACTCATGTCATTCCCCGGTAGCCAAAACAATCTTCCTTTTTTTTAACAATCTTTACAATCTTTATTGAGGCTTGAGGCTTTTCCCAATACAGGATGTGAGTTCCTACAGGGTCTTATAATCTCAATGAGTTATGGCAGAATAGAGACACATGAATGCATGGCTTTTTTCTGTCCCTTCCATTATCAGACTATTGTCTATGTATGTAATGAATTCATGTCTATAAGTTATCTAGAATTTACTGTGCATCTTTATCTTTCTTTGTGACAGGTACTGTAGTGTGTGTGTGTGTGTGTGTGTGTGTGAGAGGGCAAGACACAACTGGACCGACTTAGGATCTCTGAATCAGTGATGTTCCATGCTGACTGACAATACATTGTATTACAAACATAGCAGGGTAATCATATATGCAGCTAATTATATTGAATTATTTTGATGTAGGTGTTCTGTTCAGCAGACATAGACAATATTATGGACTACTTGTCAGTACTTGCTAAATACTTTGCTAAATTAGTATTATAGAATTATACCAGCTATTAGCTTCAGCAGTGTTTACCTGCTATGACGCATCTCTGAAAGGGGTTGCTTTTAAGTGTTACATTTATAAATGTATGTTATATACTGTACATACCAGGTATCATGCAGTATGCTGAGTTCAGTCTTGTTTTACACATGCTTTGTATAGTGTTAGTGTTCATTTACTGATAGCAAAGTGGTTTGATTTGAATAAAAGGGTATTACACTATACAAAATTATTTCTGTTACCAGCTTCTTTGGTGATATTAACAGTAATAAATCAAAGTGCTTGTTTTATCCTTCATGCTGGGACAGGAATAAAGGATAGAAAATAGTGAAAGAGGGAGGTAGATTGTTATAGCACATAACCTACACACACACACACACACACACATACACACACACACACACACACACACACACACACACACACACACACACACACACA
>JAODUG010071319.1:0-22902 GCA_027564795.1 Aphredoderus sayanus
TGTGTGTGTGTGTGTGTGTGAGAGAGAGAGAGTCAAGAGCTTGTGACTTTCATGCATGCACACGCGCATGGTTGATTTTCAATTGTTTATTTCCTCATTGCATTCTTGGTGCTTGGTGTATTTATATTTTGTCCATTATTTATTCATTTACTTTTTGCCAACCTATTTTTAACAAGATACTGTAGAATTAGAAATAGAACAGCTTACTATAATCAATACATACCATAATTGGTGAATAATACATAATGCGTGTCTACTCAGTCCTTCCTCAAATTGAATTTTCAATGCCTTAAGAACAAAATATCTTAAGATGTATCTATACATAAACAACTGCTATGCACCAGTTACAGTATATATGACAACATACTGTGATCAGTAAAATAGGAAACATTCCTATTTTTTGTACTGTTTTCAATATGAAATGTAAAAAGTACATAGATTTTTCTAAATATACTGTTCTGCCTTGAAGACCACTGAAGGCAGAGCCACTTTGTGCTGGTGTTGCCAAAACGGATCATTCTTTGTTCACTGTCATGTCAATCTAAAGCCAGTAAACTTGAGGCAAAGTGTGGAGAAAGATGTGATCTGCTCAGAATCCAAAACAAGTTCATCTGTGAATCATTGTGGAGGAAGTGTCATGGCTTGAACTTGTATACTACGGTTGCTACTGGAGTGATCTCATAAATCTTTATTGATGATTTATCTTATGATCTACAACAACATCCTGTCTGTAAACCTAGGGAGAAATGCTTCCAAACTAAATGGGAGGAGATGATTCCTCCCATTTAGTTTCATCATCATACAGCAAAGCAATGAGTATGATATATATAATATAATAATTATAATAATAATATCTGTGGTCTGATTGGGTGATGTGATACAAAATATGTTATGTTAAGTAGTTTAACACATCTATATGAAAATACCAGAAAGATGAAATCAGGATCTGTCATCTCATGTACATCTTTGACCTCACACCCTATTGTCTTTAGCATTCTCATCCTCGGTGACCTCACTGCAGCTTTTGCTACCATCAACCACACCATTCTTCTCTCCCGCTTTGAATCCTCCCTCAACATCATCTGTACTGCCCTCTCCTGGCTAAAATAATTTCTCTCAAAGAGACTGCACCTCCTGCAGAGCTTCTCTGTCCCAACAGGTCCCCCAGGGTTCCATACTGTCCTGTCCTGTTCATCCTCTACATGCTCCCCCCTTGATAACATCATTCGTTACACAGCTTAGTTCCTCAACAGTTTAGTTCCTCAACAGCTTAGCTCCTAGTGTGATAAATCAGCCAGATAGCATAATTAGTAGTCATCGGTAACCAAAACTACTCACATCTCCTGCCTCACTTTTGACATCTCCACTCTGTCTCCCCTCCTCACACGTCTGTAATATCTGAGTCATTTCCAACAGCTCCAACAGCTGCTCACCCACTCCCACTCCCTTGACCACATCACCCTGTCCTCCAGAACCTCCACTGACTTCCTGTCTCACAAGGAATCCAATTCCAAGTACTTCTCCTCACTCACAAAGCCCTCCATAACCATTTGTTTCTCTCTGCTCCTCTGTTGCCAACCTCCTGTCTCCACCACTTAGGACCAAACATCTGACCTGGGGCGACTTCTCATAGGTGCCCTCTCCATCTGGAACTTGTTTTAACTTATGTAACGTTATGTATTTGTCTACCCTGAAAAATAAAAAAATAAAACGGTTTTTAAAGTAAAAACAAAGAAACTGATCTTACTGTTGCAACACTAGGGGACATGTTGCGTAAAATGCATTGGGAGCTATTTTAGATTTCAGCTCATGGTTGTCTTCAACGTAATGTATATCAATGGAACAAATGGGATTGTTGCTTGTAATAGTTCTATGGTCATCACAGTGTGGTCTCTTCTAATTATAACCTTGTTTGTCACTTCCCTCTCTAACTCCCCTTCACTTCTGTTTTCTCTCGCCAAAAATAATAGGAGAAGTTTCTAGTGCCTTCTCGTAGAGGTCATAGCAATAGTTACACAGGCCTAAAATACCCCACGGTCTGATGTGGGAGACAAAATGCAGAGGAATCCATAGGAGGGAAAGTGGGAGACAGTTTTCCTGTATGGCTTCCTACTACTACTGCTTAATATATAGCTATATCTTTAAAATGGACAGACATATCAACGCATGTTAAAGCTATAGGAATATATATATATATATATATATTATATATAACCTTTTATGAATATTAACAATTAAGTCCAAATCCCAGTATAACCAACAGCATAATATCACCCTTTAGAGTTACTTTAACTTTCCTGCCAGTGTACCTACATTATACTGTATCCATATACTGGTGGTAAATACATATAGTGACAATATATAAATAACAGATGGTGCCACCAAAGTTGAAGGCATCAATTAGATCAATTAGAGGGGATCAAAGTCAAAGGGGGTAGTTAGGAATAGGTAAGAATAGCTTGTACGTTTATGGGTCAAATTGGACCTGGCATGCGAATCATAGAAGGCCTCACGATGGCCTCAACATGCATTGTTTTACGGCAGCCAGCCCACGTCTGTTGTGGGGGCCGTGTTCTAACACAATATGGAATAATAGCCTTTGAGGTGAGCAGTCACAGTAGTCGGTATACTGTAGGAGGGAGACTGACCATTCATTGTCACCTGACCAACCTGTTCATGCCTCCAGCAGGAGTCGGATGTGCGGGAGAGCCGCCTGAGCTTCACAGCTGCCGGGGGAAACAACAAAGACTTTATATCCAAGGCCGGCCCCAACAATGCTGTCGTCGTAGCGACCACCCCGGGAGGTACAGCAGGTGCTACCCAGAATCCCCCTGGTGTAGCGGTAGGCGCAGTGGGGCCTGGGGGTAAATCCCATGAGGAAATGAGGAAGTTGTTTATCGACCGGGCAAAGAAGATTGACACTGTGTCCAGGGCCGGCTTCCCACTGGCTTTTCTCTTCTTCAATATATTCTACTGGGTCCTTTATAAAATACTGAGACATGAAGATATACACAAGCGGTAGACACTGTGCTGACATATCAACAACCTGATTGATGTGTGTGTGTGCGTGTGTGTGTGCGTGTGTGTGTGTTTTGAAGGGTGTTTAAATTAAAGCATCTTTCATATTGAAAAAAATATAAAAAACATGGTCTCTGTAACTCACTGATAATGTGCTGACATACTAATAACATGCATACAGTCTGAAAATACTACAATCGTTGAAGGCACATATTGAAATAGTTTACTTTTCAAATCCACAACCACTCCAAAAAACTGGAGGCCTCCTGCATGCTCATGTAATTAACATTGATTACACTGAAGCTACAGAATTATTTTATATGTTGATTTCTTATTCTCTCTCAGGGCTCTGGTTATTTTTGAGGAAGTGTACAAAACAGCTAACTGTGGTTAGGCCACAACCTCCAATACAGAAAACAGATGCAGCTAACCTACAAACACGTTATTGTAGTTGTTTTAAACATTTAGATGCATAAATGCTGCATACATCTTGCTCAACATTGCTTACAGGCTTGTTGGGAATTGAAATCATGACCCCTCATGCTGGAAGTGGACCACCCTAACCACTCGACTATTCTGCTCCAGGCTCCTGGAAATTAAAGGCACATGTAAGCATGGTTATGGTTTGTTAAAAATGTTTGGTGGAAGGACTGTCCCAAAACTCCTTGCTCAAATATTAGAAAGAATATTCACTATTCACTATTCACGGCATCATAGGTACTAGATATTTGCAAGTATTTGAAGAAACACCCCGACTATGTTTTAGTACTACAGTAAAGGAACCCATTATGTTCAAATTAATCGGAACAGAAAGGAGTGTCTGTTAAATATGTCTGGGTGACTACTACTATGTTCTATTTACAGTTTTAATCTGAAAATCATTCAGTCAATCAAAGTAGTAGTCACATTAAACCATTTGAAAAAAGGCTATCTAACAGCAATATGTAGAGACACATAGTATTTGGATTTTAACTAACGTTGGTTATGAAACTGGAATGATATAAGGGATTAAAAAGGGATCATTTCGATGTTTGCTTGGATCTGCGCTCCATACTGACAACCAGAAGTGTACTGCCAGCATTGACACACACTGTAACTTAACAGTGGATTTTCATCCACATGTGTCAGAGCCCCAAATACTGGACAAACCTGTTTTGCAAACCAACTTGGGACCAGCAGTCACTGTCACATGAGGACATGTCATCTATGAGTTCCCAGATAATCAGACTCGTTTAATAATCAAATCCATATAGGAGGCCAGTACAGTGAAGACCAGGCTCTATCACTACAATATCATACAACAATGGAAGGATGCTCTTCCTGCAAAACCCACAGAAGATTTTGCTATGCAAAAGACAGCTTATAAAAAGCCTTCTCAGAGGCATAGATAGCTGAAGCCCTGTCCCCCAGTTCTGCCCTAGTGTCTGTTTAGCTGTGTTTTTCTATGCATTTGTCAGTCTTTCTGCAAAGAATATAGCCTATTGTGTCTACTAATGTATATGCCAAACAAATGTGAACAACTTGTTATTTTTTTTAACAAAGGTATACTTTCCGTGAGCCTTTGATGGTATTGTTTTTACCCATCATCATTGGAAGTATTTGTGGAATTTGTGTTATTAGATCTTTAGTGCAGCTTTCTTTAATTTGAGAATGAAGTCCTCATTGAATTTGTCTCCCTGTTAATCCCAGCAGCACATACCATAGGCTTATACACACACACACTCGCACATGCTCACTCACTGAAAACAAGCATATTGAAATGAACATAGTTTACTAAAGTTTACTAAAGACTGAAGAAAAAACATAAACACCTCGTAAACAGCGTTTTGTCCACTTGTGTCTTAAAGCTTAACTGCCAGTGGTGTGTGTGTGCGCATGCGTGCGTGTGTGCATGTGTGTGTAATGTAGTCTGTGTGCAATCCATAGGCAGCAAGTGAAATTCCATATTATACACACCTTAATGCTGTGGGCTTTAGACCAGATACAGTATTACATGGCATTACATACTGTGCTCCGAGTGCGTGTTCGATGTGGCATTTTTGTGACACATGGGTGTTCTTTTGAGTGTGTGTCACATACTGTAAATGCTAGAGACAGGGTAGTTATTAATAATTTACTTCCTAAAAACATGTATGTGACTTACAATATACGTTTATGTAATGACAATATGATAAGCTTGTTTTACAGAAGTGGTTCCTTGTTTCTTCACATGTTCTAAAAGATATACTGTACCGGAAATGGATGTGTCTGCTAAGGACGCAATAAGCCATTTTTCATTCAGCTCTTTCAATGTCTTTCTCGTTAAAGGCATTAACAGGAGGTCTGCAAATTAATATTGGTCTCCAAATATTTCTAGATAAACTACAATGCTTTTTGAAAATAAAGTAAATAAATAGTATAGGGGTCAAAACACAAGATTCAGAAGGTAGTAGTAATAACCATGCATTTTCCTTATCTGCTTGATCTCATGTGACCCTTGAGAAACGCTTGGCTGATTTCAGAATTTCAATCTACCTAACCTGTAATACTACCAGCTACAATTAGAGGACACTGTGGAGCTAAAACTACAATTATATAGAAATTCAAGAGAAAACCTTATGACTTTCCTAGCTTCTAGGAGTAACCTGAAACTGTGACTCAATCCACTCAGTTTTCAATTGGTATGAAGTGCTTTGTGTTGCACTTGTTTTATTGGTTTTATCCACCTGTCCTTAACGGCAAAAGTACATGTGCTGGGAATGTTGCTGTTCAAAACAAGAATATCAAGTTGGGCAAATGTATGGGCAAATGTATAAACACCTTTTCAGCATGGCACAATTGAACTTTCTTATGTCTACGTGATACATAACTGAGACAGATGAAATCTTATTTTGGATATTCCTTTACACTGCATTTCTGCTGCTGTCCTGTTGAATGAATTTATCCTTGAGAATGTTACCTAATTTTCAGATATCTTTGTAGTCTGTCTAGGTGGCTTATCTTACTAATCACATTTACACACTGATAACAAGTAAGTTGTGTTTTAGCAGTCATGTCACTCTATGGTAGCATGTAGGATTATAACATTTGCCTCTGATAAATGCTAATGTTATGTATTTGCATTTTGTTAGTAAGGTTTAGTGTAACTGTATCACTGGTAAAAGAAACAGGACTCAATCACAAATAGGCAGCACTTGAAAACATAAACACTTTAATTCAGGAGCAGCCTAGCATCAACATTACACAGACAACAAAATACAAGAACAGAGGCAACGGTTTAACTACAGTACAGGGTAACAGTTGAAACCGCTCATCAAATCAATGTGGAAAACAGATATCCAGGGCTGGAACAGCATGGAACACAGGGAAAGTACAGTTGGGAACAAGATTAACTGGACGGGGAACAAGAAACAACCAGATTGTTACAGCAACACTGCTGAATGCTAACCCCTTCCATTTGAAGCATTTTCGGATGACATCCTAGACAGATATAATATTGTACCTTATCGACTAATTCTCTTTGTTTTTATTTGTGTCACAGTTTCCTTAAACATAGTTTGATGATTTGAGTTTGACAAGTTCATCTTCATATCAGTATGAAACCATTGTCTGTGAAATGAGAGACACATTTGCATTATTTCAATAGAGTGAGACAATGCACTGATTAGATCTAGGGAAACTGTATGACTATCACTGTTAGTGGTGCATTGTGCCACAGAGTGCTTGACACTGTGACAAAATACAAGATTCAACTCTATATTAAATATATTTCTATAGTAAGAAGAATATCTGAAAAAATATATTTGCAAGTAAAAGTAGTGGTATTATTTTATGTAGCCTAATGCATGAGTTTACTGTTTATACATCAATGCTTACCTCTAGTTAGGCGTAAGTGGCTGTTTTACTAAGGAGTTTCCAAAGATGTTTTGTTTGAAGCAAACTTTAATGGAAGCCCACATGCACTACACTGTTCTAATGTGTTGACGTAATTTTCTGTTATACAGTGTAAATAAATTTATATAGTTCTAATAAAGTTTCAAGTAATTAAAAGAAAACATTCAGTTGACTTTGATGTCTTTAAATATTTTCTTGTCAAAGGAATGCACCCAAACACAGATTCAGCACTACACTTAGTCACACACTCTGGAGAGAAAGGGAGGGCTCTGATAGTGAGGTTAACTTTGAGAGTTAAGAGACGCTCACACTGCAAAATAGAGGGAGAGAGAGAGAGAGAGAGACGCAGAGTGAAATACAAACAAGACAAAGAGGAAGTGAAAACCTTATCCATTTGTGTTTGCATGTGTGTGTGTGGGGAAGATTGTGAGAGCTTCAGTCTAGTCTGTCAGCCGTGGCATGCTCATGGATCTGCTTGGGAAGGTAGCGCTGGTGACTGGTGGAGCTCAGGGTATAGGCAGAGCCGTGGTCTTCTCCCTGCTCCAGAACTCAGCCAAGGTCTGTACAGCTTCCATTATTCCATAGAAGAACACAATGAAAGGCTCTATGTAAAGCATTCTAAAATGCTTCAGCAGGCTTCTCAGAGAGGACAGCCAAGAACCCTGCAGTTATGCTCTAATGCAAGACTAGAATATATATCCCCTTGTCATTTATCTCAGCCAGATACTTCATCTAAATGATACATTCACCTGACATTCTGACCACACATTATTTTGTTTTAGTTTGAACCTGAATTTAGTGTTAATACTGTAGAGTAGTTTAGTAAGAGTATCCATTACTGTAGATACACTTGTAACACTGTCCCCACCAAGGGACTCATATTTATGTTTGACAGAGAAATCTTGTGAAAACATCAGAGGCACTTCAGTGTTGCAGAAATAATACAACCCAAAGGAGGTTGGGGAGAAGAAAACACACCAGGTTAATTAAATCCATTGACTAAAAATACCATTTCACCCTGAACTGCTGAATGTAGACTTCTGACATACTGTGAAAAAGCAGTCAAGGGCTTTAGTAAAGATAGTTTCACTATCTAGCTAGTTCTCAACTTTGGTCACTCTTTCATTCAGTAGTTTGTTAGTTAGTTCTGCACTAAGACATGGTGTGTTGTGTCTCTAGGTGACCGTGGTTGATCTAAACCAGGAGGTGGGAGAGCAGTGTAAAACTGAACTGGACGCAGGGTTCGGTGAGGACAGTTCTATCTTTATTCAGTGTGATGTCACTGACGAAGCTGCACTCAAAGGTACGATCCTTTTTTGAAATTCGATATCATCCTGTTTCTTTCCAGGCTGTTAACTGTACAGTACATTCATGGGATATGTGCATGAAAGGAAGAATAGTGGAGATTTTGATATGGTTTCATAAACAATGCGTATGCTAATAATCAACTTTTTGGGATTTTCTTTTGTTCATATATTTAGTCTGCCTATCATTCTCCATTAGCTCCAAATGGCTTTCAACCTTTTAGTGTTGACTGGCATCTTTGTCTTTAATTTCTATTTCTATTTACAATTAATATTTTACAACTATATAAGCATATATTTAGAGAGAGAGAGAGAGAGAGAGAGAGAGAGAGGTTTGCTGAGCTGATATAGCTGCAGGCTACCTGCTCAGGAATGTGGTTTGGTCTTCATAAGTATGTTGCTGTGCTGCTGTTGACACCGTCAGGATTAGAGATGTGTGTACGTGCATGTGCATATGTGTCATTGTTTAAGGAAGGCAGAAAATGGCTACACATGCTGATGTCAATGAACTGTTGGCATGAAAGTTGTAGGAATTCAAAGCCTCTCTCAGTTACAGGAGGGGCCACACTAAACGCATAGGGGACAGCAGTTTTCCCAAATCAGTTTTTCAAAAGAAAAGACCAAAAACATTACTGTGAAGGGAGTGGAAAATATAGCAAGTGTGCTAAACTATTCAAATACAGTTGAATAAGTCATAATTGAGACAACTTTAATTTGCCTCAATTATGACTCATTCTTGTTGAGAATGAGAATGAGAACTAGAGGTGTTCCAATTGCTTGTATCAATGGATACGTCAGTACTTAATGTTTGAATAGATTTTTGTCATAAAGGATAATTATGCACGTGTACATTTTGTAAAAGTAACATTCCAATGTGAGAGCACTGGTTCTGTGCAGTTTGTGCAGTTGCTTTGTGCATGCACCTAAGACTCATAGTGCCTTCAATTTCTTCTGAGTCTTGTGTTTACCAACACAGTCCTGAGCCCTGCAAACCCCTCATTATCTCTAGAGAATGTCCTAAAGCCTGGGGTGGCACACCTTGGAACAACGCAAACAATGTGTTGTTGTCTGAATCACTTAGTTTCTAGTCACAACTGCCTTTATACGTACTGTATATGTAAATACCCAATATATTATTCAAATAGAATACATTATTAACTTTCAAACTATATTTTTAAACACAAAATACTGTACTGTATAGCTCAGTGTTTTACTGTTAAGAATTCTTTAAATTGTTTCTCATATAACAAAATCTTACTGTTTTTTTTTTTTTCATTTTTTTTTTTCATTTTACAAAATCTCACATTTCCAGAACTATAATGTTGGTTTTCTTATTTCTTGTTGTACAGACGCATTTCAAAGAACTGTCAAAACGTTTGGTCGCCTTGACATTGTCATAAACAATGCTGGCATAAACAATGAGAAAAACTGGGAGAAGACAATACAAGTAAACCTGGTAAGACTTACAAATACTATTGACCAATTAGAACAGGGTTGGTAGTGGTAGACATTTATGTAGATCTTGTGAAATGTATTTCCGGTGGCTGGTGAACAAGACAATTGGAGAAAATGTGTTTCAGTCTGGAAACCCTCAATTCAAAAATTTTAAGTACTAACACATTCAAATGTAACTTCCTTAAATACAATTCGACTTCCTTAACTTTATCTCACCCAATCAGAATGTTTTAAAATCAGCAAAACCAAAACATACAATGTATGCTGTTGTCATCATCTTAGGAAAAACCTCAACTAGCTGCTGATTGGCTAAATTGTGATCTATACTGCCAAAAACCTCTTTTGCATTGAGACTTAAATTCGCAGCCAAATAAAATTGGAGCTTGTGAGATCAGGATGGTCTCAAGATGTTAATGAAAAATGTTGTTCAGTGTAGATGGTTGTGAAATGGATAGACTTTTAAGATTAAACAGTAAGACTTCCTTCTTTAAATTCCACAATCCTTGACTGAACCTGAATATACAGAAGCCTAACATGATACTGTTTTATCATAAGAAAAAAATATTTTCAATTTCTGAATGATTTAAACCAAGTACTGTGTGGGTGTATCTCTGTCTGTAGACATCAGTCATAAAGGGCACATACTTGGCACTGGAGCATATGAGTAAAGAGAATGGCAAGGATGGAGGGATCATTATCAACGTATCGTCCATGGCAGGTAGGCTTACAGGTTCCACCATCTGATCTCACTTATGTCATTCTGCAGCACATAATACAGAATATTAAAGGTGTTATATTCTATTTTACAGTAAAATAGCAGTAAACAACTATTTTTTATGTAAAGATATATACTGCAGTAATTGTGTCCTGCATTCTGTTGCGTTTAGTGTGACATCTACTGGCAGAAAGTAATGTAGAGACATTTTAACCTCTTACTACCCATGGCTACAATTTAGCTGGCACACCACCAGATTAACCTAAGATTACAACCGTTTTATCAAGAAGTAAAAATCTTTGTCAGTCTTGCCTGACAAACACTGGCCTGGTTGGAAAAATGGTCAGTGTCAGATTAGTTTCTGTGATTTCATTGCAGTTAAATTGAATGCCAAAGCCAAGGACATTTGGGAAAACATAAGGTATTACTCCATATAAGGCTAAACCCTATGAGCGGAACTGTGAACGATGACTTTCTCTGCCCCTTCTGGTTGTGATATAGGCAGTTTGTTGTCCTTTCACATAGTTTTGCTCTGGCCAAGCATGTCTTCCGCTCAGTAAAACAAAAAACCCCAAGTAGATGTGTAAGAGTAGATACCACACCACTTGAAATAGATCCTCATCCAAGTCTCATACCAGCTCGCTTTCTAATCAGTAATCCCAGACAAAACAAAAAGGGACACTGTGTCCTGCATCTAAATCACGTAGAAACTAGCTGATGAAAGATAACTAGGCTACTCCAATCATTTTCAGTAATACATGATGTACATTGACAACTAAATTGTGTGTCAGTTTTATACCTGCAGTCTTCAGAAAATGCT
Organism: Aphredoderus sayanus; assembly: GCA_027564795.1. Classification (NCBI taxonomy): domain Eukaryota; kingdom Metazoa; phylum Chordata; class Actinopteri; order Percopsiformes; family Aphredoderidae; genus Aphredoderus; species Aphredoderus sayanus. The sequence continues at coordinate 11,186 of JAODUG010071319.1, forward strand.
TAAAAGGTATATTTGTAAGATAATATACCTTTTGTCAAATTCACCAGCTTTCAACGTTCATTGGAACTGACATGGTTGTTAATGTTTTGCTAAAGTGAACGTTTTGATGGAGGAAATGGTTAACCTTTGCATACTTGACTATGCATATGAAGACTACACTTTCACTAGATAGTAAATATATATATATATATATCTATATATATCTATATTTTTTTTTTATAAAACTGTATGGAACAAACATGGGTTTTTTAATTTTGTCCTGTAATTTCAGATTATATAAACTGGCTTGTGATTAACATCAATACTATGCACATATTAAGGGGGCAAAGCCCATGTAAAATAGGTCCGGCTGCACCAGCAGTGTCATTACAAAGCATGTGGCACGGCCTATTCCCTTCTCAGTACTTTAATTGAAATCACACCAGTCTTGAATTTGTATTAATATTAAAAGATAACTATACAATGAGAAGTGGATGTGAGAAGCTCTGAAAAAGTTATCAGATACTTAAATATCTGATAGGTAAATTGGAACACAAACAAAGTCATGCAGACCGCACTCAACAACAATACCCTAGCCTTCGTAATGCGTTTCCAATTTGTGAGGTAAAGCTTCTGAGGGAGAACCCTACGGCATTGAACTTATCAAGCGTTCTCGAGAATGACTTCTGTACTTTTAATTATGGCAGTGGCGTCATTTTCCTATGAGGAAATGATTTCCAGTTTTTCTTAAGTGATGTTGTGAATTCCCGTTATGTCCATCCGTTGTTTGAGCAATCAAAATTCTGAACACGTGAAACAGGTTGTAGTTCAAATATTATATTATTAGATAAAGGTTATTCTAGTTTAGTTTAATTTCAAACATTTTGATCCACTGCTCAGTGATTGCATAGTCACTGCATTTGGGTTTTTCTGTTTCAGTAACATGTTTTCTTTTGTAGATAATAGACATAGCAACATGGTTGATAATAATCTGTACAGTATGTGTATGTTTTCCATTCTTGTGCAACAGACACACAGACATGTCCGAACTCAGTCAGGATTAATGTTTTGTTAGTGAAGGAATTTTTGTATTCTATGTAAATGCCAGTGTGCCTTTTTATGTTGTAAGTGTTCATGTACGTGTGCATAAAAATGTGTGCTCATGTTTGTCCATGTATTATGTCTTTGTGTGAGTGTGTGTTGGTGAGGTCATTGTTGATACGGCAGTTTAATAGATCCCTTCGGAGGTAAATGGAGTCCATATGTGAGTGTTTACAAGTGTTTTTCACTCCTGTGTATTCTGGTGCAGGCCGGGCTTGGCAGGATTCATCTGACTGAAAAAGTCCGGCTCTAAAGCTGTTAAACAGCAGAAATGAGGCCAACACACATGTCTAAAGTCAACCTCAGGCCAACTCTTAACTCTGCAGCTGATAGATGGACTTATATTTTGGAGGAATGCTAACATAAAATAACGGTTGTCACATCTGCACTCAACCTATATTGTTACAATTTTCTAATTTTAACAATATGCTTGCAGCAGTGATCATAAAGCAGTAGCTAGACCATATTGTATAATGTACATTTCATTAACTTAAGAATGTATTGACTATTTAGTTTATACATTTATTTTTGTATACATCCCAAGCCTAACTGTGTCTACTCGCACCTGAAAAGTAATTGTGTCTATTCTAGCATTCCTGCATTCTCCACATCAGCCGGTCTACACAGCCACTAAATACGGAGTCATTGGCTTCACTAGATCTATGGCCGTAAGTCATGCAAACACAGAACACATTGCCAAGTACTGGAACATGGTTCTACTCACATGAAAATAACTGAGATTGATTTTGCAGGATGCATCATCCCTGGGAGACTACGGTGTCCGTATTAATGTCCTCTGTCCAGCCTTTGTGGACACTCCTTTGCTGCAGTCAGTGGAACATGAGGACAACATGGGGAAATTTGTCAAGTTCAAAGATGACTTTAAAGACAGAATGAGCAAGTTTGGAGTGCTACAGTGAGTATGCATAGAGAGATAACAATATCAAATACTATCCTGACCTTTGGTACACTGGCTGCAGGGGCCAACTGGGTAAGAACAATAGTGTCCAATGATCTCACTGATCATGTGTATTGGATTATTCACCATTTACAAAAATTCACTTTTGAGTAGTTTCTCTGTGTATGGCAGTGTTTTACTGTTACAGTAAAATATAGCCTAGAGTTGATTCAAAAATATACAATCAGATTGTACAATAAACTGATTGGCACATTTCCTCTCTCTGATTGACAAAGGGTTTCTTCAAAGACTAGGATAAGTGATTAGAAAAAACAAGTTATTACCTTGCCCTGTAACCTTGTCTTAAAGTTCCTGTTCTGATTAGCTGAAAGCAAGTTGATAAATGCGTAAAAGGAAATTAGACATGTTTATTCTGGAGTCTGACCAAAGCCTGTGTGGGCTTAGGGACCATGGAGCATTTTAAAGCGGCATACAAACTAGATCAGTCTGTAATGGGCCTTTTTTTAGTATTTTGCTGCTGCCTATAATGATTATGGTACAGAGTCAGCAATGTGCACTGAATTCTAAATGTTTGGTTATATAATTCGTTGGGGACTAGCAGCAGGCTATTGGACTATTTCAAGGAAGTAGAAGTCGTTTGTCTCAAAAAACAAGCCACATAAAAGTGAAGAAAAGTGAAGTAAATGTGCAATTTCCTGCTTGACTCCGGTTGCATATTTCCCATGTCTGATTACATTATTGTGTCCTCATTTATTTAACAATGCAAAGCGCCAGTGACTATACTGTACATAGGAGACAACTTCTTTAGATCCACTGATGTGCTCACCTGCCGACACTAAGGATTCACTAGCTAGGATTTGGTAACTTGTTTCTCATAGTTTCCTACCAATGCACATGCCCACACAAGTAGGCGTACAATGAGATCTAATGCGATTACATATAGGTACAGCATCCATGAATGCTGTTTGTACAGTACCAGTCTAAATCACAGGAACCACAGGATTTGGAAGTCTCTGCACTCATACAGTCAGTATGTAGGCTACCTCAAAGGCTGGAACCAAGCCAATGGCAGGACAGAGGACAGTGATGGCCATTCCTTGTTTCTTTGAACGCTCAAAAGTAATGTGCTAATCGAGCACATTGAAACTGGTGAGATGGACAGCACAGCAGGAAACCACATGATATTGCATTATGTCCTGTTTCCATTATTAACAACAGCATCACTAGTATTTATATGCTGTACTGTATGCACGTTGTATTTTCATCAAGCTACTGCCTAGATGTGAGATACCCAGTTTTTAGCTAGCATCAAGCTGCTTAGCAAGCCAGTGTGGAGGCTAGTTTTTAGCCCTAATTATAAAAGATATTAATTCATGACCACTCTCTCCATTTGCTTCTTCTCTAAATCTCTCTGGTAAATCTCACTCTCCAACACCTCAGCATCTGTGTTGCTAGCATTCTGGCAACACAGATTAGAGCCAACACACTAACCCGTTGGGGTGGGGTTCGCATCCCGGGTGGGACGGACTACGTTACACTGTAGGCAACAACACAAGATTTTGGTATCGGATATATCCATGTTTCCTTTTATAGTCCGATTGTAGGACTACGAAATGTACCTATCATATCCATATGGAGAGAAAAAGAGGTGGAACACATTATCTGAAATGCAATCTAGGGAAACAACTGGATACCGCATACCTTGAAATCCATCTCTTTCACCATTTATAAACAACTTCAGCATCAACAGACTTACCCATCCCCACTGGCCAGTGATTGGTCCACCATCCAGGTGGCTGTGCAAATGCTCAAGCGACCTTCGTTTGCAGACTATAACCTCAGGGAAAGAAATAGATTTTTGTCAGATAATTTAGCCAATGGGTTCCTAGAATGCTTCCTATCTGTAAGATAGCCTGTGTCTGTGTTTCACACAGTGATGTCTAATTAACTGCAATGTCGATTATTTTTAAAGGCCATCAACTATAGCAGAAGGGATGATGAGGCTGATAATGGACAGCAGCCAAAATGGCGCTGTGATGAAGATAACCTGCTCCAAGGGAATCCATTTTCACACCTATGAACCTCTGTCTGCCTAAGGAACACTTGAATTCTGCTGGAAACGCCATCAGATTAGTAGAATACCATTTGACCAGCGACTGATATTCATCAGTACAATATAACACTGGAAATATGATGCAAGCATTGTTGCAAATGCTCCCTGGTTTCATAGAAGTTAATCACTATGCAATAAATAGAGGGACCCTAAAAACCTGACCCCTTCTAACAACAACCGAAAGATCCAGAATTAATGCATTTAAAAAAACTAAATATAAATGGAGGAAAATACTGGAAACTTGGTAATGTTGGCTGAATTCAACTTTGTGATAGTAAAATAAATGTATCCTGAAAGTCTTGATATCAATACCTCAGAATAAACTCATTAATTTAGCATTACGATGCAAACATGATATTCTGAGAGGAGCAGGGACAACAAACAGAGCACTGACTAAGACTTTAATCATTGCCAAAACAAAATAATTGCAAGATAAATAAATGGCAGTTGATAAGTCCAGCTGTTGTTCATGTTACATGAAGGAGGTAAATAATCTACTTTCTGAGCCTGCTTTTACCATCCCTTTATTTAACGTGTATTTAAGTTTAACATTTCACTAGTTCATTTGACAAAAGTATATGACCAAATGGACAGCAAATAGGAAATCTGCTTTTCAGGCTTTACAAAGTACATATAACACATTGGGCTTCCTATTACAAAATATGTAATATTACCAATGTTTTAGTATGTGAAGGATTTGGCATGCACAAAAAATGTTAGTGCATGTCTACATTCCATAAATGACTAATGCTAATGAAAGGAATTAAGCTATATTATGCCTACTAATGGTACATACAATAGCTATAAATTCAGGCACTACCACATAGTAGGTACCAATATTCTGCGATAGAGATTTCCATATTAAAGCTATGAGAAGATTTGCCCAAGCCAAAGCACAAATGCTGTATAATCATTTGTAACGTTAGCATGTACAGTACAGTTCTACTTGTTCAATCTTTTAATAAAATTATGTGCCACTCTAAGTATTATGTAAGGACTTTTGTTTGTTTGGTGACATCCAATTTAATTAATTCACTGCATTATAATAGGATATATGTTTGTTTTTATTGCAAAATTTGTATTGCAATTTTTCCTTTAAATTACTTGATGGTGAATTGTTGGATGTGCACATATTGGGCACTGGCCTATAGCCTGACCTATAGTCTTCTGAATACATTTTATTATTACTATTTGTATATATATATATACAAATCATATATATATTTATATAAATAAATAAATATAACTGGCAGGTTGTGGAGCCTCCAACTGTCACCCTCCCACCCCCCAAGCCCTCTGTGTCTAATATGTAATTAAAATTGAGGGGCGGCCAGTGGGGGAAGAAGAAGGGCAAGGCCACAATAAAGCCGCCCCACCCACCAAACACCCCACAACCTGCCCAACCCCAGGGTCCTAAAGGTGTATGTAGAGGTGAGGGGGGAAGGTGAGAGAGGTCATAGGGAGGCTAGAGTGGTGGCAGGTTGCTGACTGTCCCCAGCATTCAGCCCCGCCCCCCGCCCCCCTAGGCAGGAGAACGCCAGGTCCCTCCCCCCAAGCACCACCAGGATCCTAGAGCCACTAACAGCCCCGCCCCACCCAAGACAGATTCAGAGGGGTCCAGCCCCCCAGCGCGCAAACCTGCCCCAGACCAAGAGATCCAAGGCCCCCAAACCACCTGCCTCCACCCATCCCTGAGGCAGCGCCGCCCTACCCACTTAATAGTCCTTAATTAGTAGATGGTAGGCCTAATGCTAGAAATCTCCCTGTGCTAGAAACATCTCCTATACAGTATGAAAGATTGAAAGGTTATACAGCTCAAAGCATTTGTGATAAAAACAAAGATACAGACATTTTTATTTCATACAGTATATACCTCGTTGATCATTCATCAGTGGGGTTGTTGACATTCCGGTAAAGGGGATGGGGGTGATATATATCATGAGAAACAGGCCATGTGCCAAAATGGAGGTGTAATATTCCCACATATGCTGCACCTATACTGTATTAAGTAGCAAGTCAGTGAATCATTAATTAACTGAAGTAGTAATATACTGTATAGGAGAAATGTAACGTATTTGTAACGTAATATGTATCGTTTTGATATTGTAGCTCAAACCATGCAAAAAAGCATGTGTGTGTGTGTGTGTGTGTTGTGCTGTGATCGTATATAAATATCTGTCACACATTTAAAGTTCTGTGTTTACAGATTAGTGATAAATGGGACATGACAGAATATGCTAATTTTACATTAAATGTACTGACATTTTCATTATTTAATTCAGTGTAACTATTTATGTAAATATAAAAGAAACTCAGGTGTGTGTGATACTGTATATAAACGAGATAAACATAAAGCCTTTATTTATGTGTACAGTACAGTATGTCAGCATATTTGGTTGAGATCGCAAAATTTGAATCTGGCATGCATGTATGTGTATAACAGAAGGTCATTGAAAGGTGACATTATAAACATTGGCAAAGCAAGTCTAGTTTCCAGAGGAATACAAAAAATGTACTCGCACACAAAACACAATATACACAATATACAGACATACAGATATACTGTATTTTGACAGACACACTGTGTTCCCATTCACACACAAGCCTTGACAACCTTCTCTGTCACAGCACCATTGCAATGTATTTAGCCTGCAATAAGAACATTACAGTTCAACAAATCCTTCAGTTTACTTCCTCAATACATCTATATGTGGTCTGTCAGACCAGCTCAGGCATTCCCTTCCTCATATTCTTTCATACATGCTGTTTAAAGGAGAACATTCTCTGCTTTAAACAGCATGTATGAAAGGAATTCTTAATGATTTTGTTATTATTAATGATATATGTTATATATGATATATGTTACCAGTCCAGTTAGATCAGTGGCTTTCAAATACCCCAAGAGGTCATAGTTTGTTTTTGGTTGGGGTTTTCAGGTAACTAGAGGTATTAGTGCATACAATATTGACTTTGTTCAACTGGAAATATGCCAACTGAATGTTGCCAAATGCTTTACATTCAATAGCTTCCAAAGCAGAAGTAACCTACAGTGTTATTGTTCTGCACCAACTACATCCTTCTTTTAACATTCACTGATAGCCCACTGTATTGCGATGACAGAAATACAAAATGAAAATGGCACAATATCAGTGTAAAATCAGTGTTTTTATAATTTTGTATGGTATGCGAGTGTTGTAACTTGGGGTATTGTAACTTGCCTACATTAGTGAAAGATAAGGGAAATTTTACAAACAGCCATTTGGGTGTGATGTGTCCAAAATTCCATATTATGTAATACAAAGCCCAATATAGGAATGGCAATTATACATTACAAACAAACATTTCAAGCCCAGAGATATTGGACTGCTAAAGTAAGATGCTTTTAGAGTAGACATAAAACTAAATCTCAAATTTTCTCCAACACATTTACAAGCAGGCACAATTCAATCCCTTCCTATTTACACGTTTGTTTTGAAGCAGGGTAATTATACCATGCTTCATCAGTGGTGAGAAAGGCCTTGTTTATACAACTATTGGAGTCACTACAGTTCACAAAACTACCAAAGTGCCCCTGGCTCCACATGTACACATGCCCTAACACAAACCTCTATTGAAACTGACATTAGTTCTGGCATGCTGCTTGAGAATATGCTGTTTTAAATGGTTCCTCCAGATGTTGGTCAAACTGTCAGTTACATTGTTTAAAATTTTTTTCTTTTTTTATTTCTGTGCGATTTAGAGTCAAAGTCAAATTCCACAGTAAACGGAAAACTCTCCTAGAGAAACAGGATGTGTGTGTGTTTCTATAGGTTTAAATATTTATTTAGGCTGTTACAGTACGGGTTTAATGAGGGAATTTCAGGACAGGACAAATATACTGTGAGCTAAGGAATGGATTTATGTTTCCAGATATTGTGATGAACTATTTTAAGTTTTTCAATAGATTTGAGCACATTAGTTCATAAACATGATGTGGTATAGCGGTCTATTATTGTCTAAGACTATTGTGTACACTGAAACACAATGTAAATTATATAAAATTGAGGGACTAGGCAGTGGCACCTCAACCAGAAAACTGGTGGATTTGTATGAGAACATCTTACCATTATTGCAAAATAGCAATAATATCAACAACAGTACAATTATTGCCCACTCCTGGTCATTGGGATATGTCATTTTCAGCATTAGCTACTGTATTAGCTATTATACATATTAGTACCATATGTTTCTACACACTATCCCAGCCACCTCGGATATGTCAGCGTACATATTACACCCAGAAACGATGTGCTGGACGGTCTCAGAGGCGTCTTTGCACAGGCTGCACCTTGGATCTTGTCTGCTGTAGTAGTAGAACTCTGCCTCTATGGCTGGTGCTTGGGGCCTGTTCTTGAGCTGCCATGGAGAGAGCCTCTGTACTGTCCTTCAGACCAGCCTATTCTAGCCACTGGTAGGCTGTCTTTGTCTCAGCTCATTTGCTGATGACACATTGCATAGAGCGGCTTGGTTTTCCACAGCTAGATTTGCTTTAGTTGGCAGGCTGTCCTGCCTCAATAAACAGAAAGGACCACTTCAGGTCCAATATTTAATCAAATGTAAGTGGTCTTGTTACATAAATATTATCTTGAAAGTTATGTGATTAGAAAATAACTTTATTGACATTAAAATCAGAACCAGAAATCAGTCAGATGTTGAACAATAATTAATAAAGCCTGGAAATCCAAAGGCTAGAAATATACATAACCAAATGCTTGTCAAACATCAATTATGTCCTGACACTAGCCACTACCCCACCACAACCTCCTGGCATCTGTTTCCCTGGTGTAATGAAGGATGCTTTGGTCCTCCACTCCAGAGATAATGGCACTTAAATCTCAACTTGTTCCCCACTGGTAAATCTACCAACCACACTAATGTATGGCAAATCAACCTGCAGTAAACTGGTGGATTTGAATGAAGACGACATAGTGAATATTTAGCAGCAATATTTTGGCCATTAATAGAGACTTTAGTTTTATACTGTAACTGTTTTATGGAAGTTTAACCAACAAGCTGCTTTGAATCACAGCAAAGCTTCGCCATTTTTCAAGAGACTGGAGGTGTTCTTCATCCTAACACGCACATGCAAAAGACACAACACAGACGCACGTTCAGAAAAAGGTTATATTCATGTTTTCGTTTTCAAAATGCACTTTGTGTGAGTCTTGACAAAATGAAAGATTGAGTCTTCTCTTTGGTGGAACAAATTCATTAAGCAGTCATTGATGCATATCATGAGTAATCAGTTACTTTGACGTCAATGGTGACTGGTGACGTAAGTAATGTAATGCAATGTGTAACAAATGTGTAATAAGTAACACTTAAGTGCCTGTTACTGTTTTAACCTTCATAAACTAGCCATATTGACCATCATTGCTAAAGGGACACTACTTGAATGTATTACTCAAGCCCACCATTTGTTTGTTGGAAACAGAACTGGGAGCAGCTGAGAGGAATTGCCTACTCTTAAAAATGAAATAGAAACATTTTATGTTGAAGTATATTCTTAATGTTAAAGAATTGTATACATACTTGTGTTAGTGTCAGTTATTATCTCAGACGTCGCAGTTGTGTGACTTACATGTTAGTGATGCGCTCCAGTGTGCCAGTCAGGTCCTCCTGGGTGAGACATGGGGAGCGTTAACAGGGCCTGTGCAGCCCTTCCAGACTCTAATGTGATTAACCATCCCGCTGTCCTACGGCATTTCAGCAGACTACCAGCAGAGGGAGCCAACCGCGGAATGTCATATGTCCGTAATGTGGTTGGCACCCGCTACTGGCGAGTGCACAGGGTCATTGTGACCCATAGGACAGCGGGAGGGTTAAGGGCTATAGAAATAAACTGGACCTGATGTGACTAATTATCTCTAGGCTGGCTAGAGCCCCTCTGTTTTGAGGATTCCCTCTGGGTAAAGAAATATGTCTCAATCTAATTAACCACTCAAATCAGATACAGGTTAAAGCATCTCCATAACAGCACTGCATACATGCGTGACATGCATTCTAAAACACAGCTCGTCATCTATGGATGGAAGATTCTGTTGAGAAATGTGATCTGATAGCACAGCTGATGAGCTACAAAAGGAAAGCAGAGGCAGTACAGTAGACCAACCGTTTTCATTCGGCTACATTTGCGCTCAAAACAAACAAAGAAATAGGTATGCAAGCTTCAATGGAGGATTATAATGTACATCTATATGCAGGTATCTTAGGCCATAGAAGACCATTTTCCCCAAAGGATGTAGTAAATGTCCTGTCTTCTGTCGTCCACAAACTCAACGCACCCAAGCTACATACCGGACAAACCACTAGTACATGCACCTGGGGGCTTGGGCTTGTCTGTTGGTTTTAGTGGGTTATATTTCATTGTGTTTAATAGTCCACCTGTTACTTGTCTGACAAGAGGATTATGGAATGCCCAGTCTCATTTAATATAGTTTTGTGTTAGTTTATTTTCTTTTTCATGTGTTTCGTTCGGTCTACACCTGTAATATCGTGTACAACCTGATGTCAACAGCCAGCAACACTGTCTCACCTGTGCTGCATGGGCTCCACTGATAGTGCGGGGGTGAGGCAGACTGGAGGAATCACAGTTCAGCTGCGACTGTGTTATCAGGAGATCTCTGCCTCGCCTTGCTGCACACATCTGAGGAGGACATGAATATTGAAGCCTGCTGACAGGGACACTCCTTGATTTGTGTCTAGCACTGCCCTTGTGGTTGAAACCAGCCTGTGCTTGAAACAAACTGAGCTGGGGTTGCAATGGATGGTACTGAGGGGCACAATAACACAATCAAGTAGTGTACCTACAGTATTTTGTGGGGTGCTATAGGTGGTAAACTCACTTGACTATGAAATGAAGGGCAACTGTTCTAAACACCACACACGTGGTATGACATTCAGCAATGAATGGATTACCACACTTGAGCCTGCTGCGTCACAGAAGGATTACTCAAGTACAGCCTAACCTGAGCCAGTCATTATAACACATATAAGTTAACTGAGTGAATACGGACAGAGTAAGAATACAGTAGTCTGTATACCTGTGTACTTGTCAGCTCCAGTTTTGTCTCTAGTAATAGGACTCTGCTGAGCACATCTTCCCAGATCTTCCTTGATACAGTGATGGTCTCACCTTCATCCTGAAGGGAAAGAGTTAACAGCATGCTAATGTTCCTTCATTTGCCAAAGATGCTAAGGCCACAAAATATTATGTGAACAGCTGTCAAAAGAATTTGATCAGACTAAAGGTAAGCACAACATCACTGAAATAACTAGTGATTTGGTTAATTCAAGAATATACATAAGTAGTAACGTACTGCCCTTGTTAACACTTAGTTGTGTATAAAGTATACAGAATCAGGGAGTACGCCTGAGTATTGGCAAGGATCTCACAAAACTGTATTAAATTTGCAATGCATCTTAAAATACATTGCCAAAAATGTATGGCGCTTGAGTTATATCATACATTTTGTATATTCCCTGTCTGGTATATATTTTCCTTGAACGCACAAGGGAAATATATCTTAAACTTTAATGGAACGATACTAGGGGCTTGAAAATCGA
>JAODUG010071320.1:0-11816 GCA_027564795.1 Aphredoderus sayanus
ACACACACACACACACGCACACCTCGCCCAAACTGATTTGGCATGCTGGATCAGGCAGTGAGGCTGGTGGCAGCTGGTGAAGGGCAGGCTCTGGCGCTGTCTGCACACAGCCTATAACAGAGCCATAGGAACAGACTGGCTGTCATGTCGGCACCGTATGCAGCTCGCGTATCTCCCCTCTTCCCCTTCCTCCTCCTCCTCTTCCTCCTCCCGCTCCAGCCAGGGATCATGGCAGAGCTCAGCGAGGGCTGAGCAACACTTCAAGCATTCCCGGATATACTCAGGGTAACTCAGCCACTGCTGTCAGAGACGCCAGACAGCATGGAGAGGGAGAGGAGAGGAAGGGTGGCGTGGTGGAAATATAAAGATGTACGACGGAGGCGGGTGCGGCATGGAGCTGCCTATCCTGAGGTCTCCGCGTTGGAACTGTGACTCACTGACCTGAAGTTGTGCACTATAAGCCTAAATCTCTTTTTTGTATGGCTCACATGTGACGTGAAGGGCAGAGGTCATCGCACAGCACATGTGCGTCTCATTCAGTGGAGGTAAAATGCTACAGTAATGGCAGTGACCCAAGCACCGGGAAATATTTCAGAGTGCTACTCGTGGAACTCGCGAAACGCCATGCCAATCAAAGTGCGGCGCGTGTATTGCGATGCACTTTGGAATTGAAGTGGTGACCCCTGTGTTTAGAGCCAGTCACATTGCCGGTGTCTGTCCCAACCTTTGGTCTCCTATAGAGCTCCGGAAAGTTCACCAGCACCCCCTTGGGAGCAGGGAGGGGAGTGTTTTTGTCTGTGGAGTGTGGCCTTAACTTTATATATGTGTCTGCAGGGCCCCCTCGAACCTGCTCCAGGGCTGCTGTGCAGGCTGACAAGTAAAATGCTCTCATCACGTTTTGGCGAGAAGCACTGGAGACTTCAGCTGTACAGTAATTGCTACAGAACGAGGGCCACAGACATACTGCTCTGTGACAAAGTAGCAGATTGTCAGCGGTTTTTGGTAATGGCAGATATACTCTAGTCGTAGCAAGGCTGGCCTGGGGGCATTTTTATTAAATAGCACGCTGTACTGTAGGTGTTCAATTTTGATGTCCTCTACTTTGCCGGCGAATGATCTTGAAATCAGCGTCCAACAGAGACTTTAGCTTGGCTGGCCTTATTAAAAATTAATCCACTTGCAATTTATGTGCGTGCGATCAATACATTGTGTTAACACAGTGGCCGGGTTCCTGAGTTGGCACAGCTGTTAGGATTAATTTGGCAGTGGCCATATTGCTCTATACCCGCCCTGGTCGATAACACATTGCATTTTCAATGTGGCTTTTTTGTTGGGTACTAAGAAATACAGTAAGGGTAGTGTGAATCGCACGCTATAGTATAAACGGAGGGTAAAATGTCACCACAATGAAATATCAATTACCAACGACAAATAATTTACACTGAAGGTGATAATGGGTGAAGAGCTCATGGTAAATATAGAAGCTACACACCCCTTTGTTTCCCCACAGTGAGTGTGTGTGTTTCTGTAAGTTTGATGTAATCTGCCATGTGAGAGAGTTTCATTGTGCGCATCTGGCAACACACGTCTACAGACATTTATCTGACAGCTTGTTCCATCTATGAGGCAAAGGCATCTTGAACCGTTTTCTCATTTGAATCAGGAGAATTCTCGTATATCTGCAGTTATTTCAGCTCGTATACTGAAACAGCCCCTCTGCGTCTGAAGGTTGAATACATGTATTGACACTGGTCCCTCTTTCTTTCTCTGCTAGGCTTTCCCAATGAGCGTGCGGCCGATATCGCCCTGGAAACAGTTAAGAGTTGGATCGAAAAACACCCTGATAAGGTAAGCTAATGTATGCTCAAAACAAATAGTTATCAACCAAGGGCAGCCTGCATTTACTGCCTATCTTTCTGTGACTTGGTCCAGGGGCCTGACAGTAATTCTACTGAGCATCAGACAGACATTACCTGCCTTGCTTGATCAGCCATTTGGTTTGCGGTCTTCATGCATATCATATTAAAAGCCGGCCCGAGACTAATCAGACCTAAATGGTCTGTTGACTTTTTAATGGGTCTATGCTTGGGAGCATGTTACTGTGCCCTGAAGAAAATAAACACCTTAGATGAAATAACATGGAATTGGTTTTTGTATTAGATGAATTATAATTGCTCCTTCTAAGGACATCCAAATGCCAATCATACTCACGATCTATTGTGCCGTCACATCTTAATAGAGTAGATATTCTGACAGAATGGCATGGCAAATTGCATTATATGTCAATGCAAATATAAATATTAACATGTCACAATTTATTTATTAGCAAAGCAGCGATATAGTCTCAGAATCTTGCAAGGGTGAATGTATACTTAAATGCCAGTTTAGACAGCACTAGCATAATGACATGATGATGACAATGATCGAAACACTGCTTCTGTTTGTTTTTCTCCTGCAATTATTCTGTCCACATGTTTTGTCCACAGTACTTTAACAGGTCGAGTTGTAATTCGGATTCAGACTCATTCAGATTCGTATGTGTCTTTAATTACATGGCGAATGATGCCTTTCCTGGAACCCTTGACTAGCAGTTAAATGAGACAGTTTTAACCAGCTATCTCTCCAGTACAGTGCCATCACCTCTTTAGCATAAAATAATAATGTTGCCCCTTTCTAAGGGCAGAACATGTGTCAGTCTGTGGACAAGTGAGTGATGATAACCTTCAGGGGTCAACTCTGTTGACGACACCGCCATTTGTAACTGTCGCTGTGGACTGAGGTGCTTTATAAACATGATGTGTCACTGCATCCTTCAGTGTTATGGATGCTGTAAACAGGTAGCCCAATGCTGCTTCGCCTTTAGATTACTGTGCTGTTGATATTGTTAGGGTTGTGACACTTGCCCTATGGTTGTGACACTTGATCTATCAGCACTGTAGGCATTAAAGAACATGTTATGCTCTTCGTTGAGTGTAAATAATGTGCTAATGTCCAAAGCTGTGATCATGTTGTGCTATTGCTGCTGGAGGCAATTTTACGACACTTACTGATCTGGTCTGTCTGATGTGAGGTGATCATGTGGAAGTGATTGCAACTGGTGCACACTGGGAGTCTGTGGAGGGTTCCCCTAATGTCCCACAATAGCAGGATCTTAAAACTTTTACCAAGCCAACAGTGAAAATGCTTTTAAGAGAATGGAGTAAAACCCTTTTGCAGAGAGGCTCTGAAGCACTTAATTTCCCTTGGAGTAGAGATCCATCTGTTCAAAGCATAGAAGAAGCTCCTGTCTAGTTCATGTTAGTAAATTCACTCCTGCCTAGACCCATTTTCAGGAACGTGTGGACCCTTAAAAAATATAAATGTGGCAGCTAAAAAAATATAATTCAATAAATGATTACCCCAATTTGTTACTATCACGAGTGAAGTAATGAATTCATACTTCCCGTTAAGCTGTATTAGCATTGACTAGTGAATTTAACACAGAGCCTGTATGCCTTTCTGCTTTGTCTGCTATGTTTATTAGTACAATTTATCACGCTAGCATTTGTTCAATATGACACACCCAGTATCAGCTTGATTGATAACTGATGCTTAACCTTCTGAAGCTCTGCTGCCTGCACGTTAATGTGAGCCGGACTCGATTATTCTCTGCAGACTCTGGTCTTGTGGGAAGCCCAAGACTATACAGTACACGTAAATCTAGGAAGGTATTCCAAATGTGTGGCAGATAATTTAATGCCTTGCAAGATTTGCGGCACATTTTTGTAGACTCTCCATTGCAATATGTTTTTCATTTCACCTCTCAAGGGTAATCACAAAGGCAGGAGATGTTGTATGATATCAGATGTTCAGTGTTCCTACAAAGGCTCACACCACAGATTATACATACATTCAAAAGCCCGAGAGAGAATGAGAGGTTGGAAGTCCCGTTTTTATCATGCCGGGGGACAATAGGACTACTGTACTGTAGATTGCTCCCCTCACTCACCTAGAGTACTGTACAATCGACCTAAGGAGCCAGTGCCTTGGGCGTCCTCAGAGACGAGTCGTTCCAGGGCCATGATAGTGCCTCTGCTTTAGGGATGATACTGTTCCTTTTGTGTTTGAATCGCAACACAATGGCCTGGACTGGGATCTAACACTGTGATGCCGAAATACAGGCCACACAATGCTATTGTCTGCATTCTGGTGTGTGTACATGTCTCTGTGTGAGTTTGCGCGCACGTGTGTGTGTGTGTGTCTTATCAAGTTGTGAGTGAACCCACCGTCAGCGTGGTAGGTTCTGCTTATACACACAGCAATTCAATTGAAACTGGTAATGGTCCACAGACTGTAGCATGCACACACTCTTCAGGACAGTTAAAAGGTTAGAAGAATTGTTCCAATAGCGCGTGCGCGTGTGTGTGCGTGCGTGCGCTGGTGTGTGTGTGTGTGTGTCTGCGTGTGTGTGTGTGTGTGTGTAATGGAGAAAGCTAGACACACTGAGAGAACTGGAGGCTAAAAAGAAAGAGTGATTGATTAGCAGTGAGTTTATCTCCTTGGCCAGCACACTGTAGCCCTGATGCCCTCTCTGACAACACAAAGGGACCGCGACACCGGTGTGAAATGCCCTCTGAAAAGCACCTAGCGCTCCCATTGAGAGGGAGTATAGCAGCCTTGCTGTGGTCAGGCACAGTGGATGCTTTAATCTGCAGCGACTTGAGAGCTGCAAATGATCCCTTAGATCACAATGGATGAAAGCCTGCAAGGGGGCAGCCTCAGCTTTCCCCTGTCCTCCACATGAAAAAGAAAACCCAACAGAATATGTGGCGATGTGTAAACAACAGCCCAGAAGACTCTAATCTCTTCAGAAATGCATATGGGGTTGCAGACAGTGACAAGCTAGCACCGGCAGTTCTCAATATGGTATTAGAGCTTTCCCCCCCCCTTGTTCACAGCACCCACTCCCTGCCACTCATCTGGCTTTGGTTTATTTCTCATTTTCAGACCTAATTTGGCTTAATTCGGGTTTACATAGGTTTAATCTGCAGATGAAAAATGGGCTGTGACACTTTATTTAGCTGCCACGGATGTACGCTGGGCGGCCAAGCTTTTTAATGAAGCATTCAGCGGGCCCGGGCATCACTGACACAGTCTGAGCACTTGAGACAGAAGGAGTCGGTAATAAGCTCTGCTGCACTGCACTGCTCAGGACAAAAATGGATGTGTAGAGAATTCACCTTTCAGACGTCACTCCATGTTGGGTTTTCATATTAAGGCATTGTGCTATGCCTGATGACTCACCCCCAAACAGGTGTTTACATGTTGTTGACTCTCTCTCTCTCTCTCTCTCTCTCTCTCTCTCTCTCTCTCCTGCCTGAATAATCTGTTTGCCTTCGTTGCATTCGTCTTTTAGGACACCCTGATAATAAATCCATTCTGCAGCCGTGGAGGTGGAGAATTACAGTCAATCTTCACAAACTCTGAGTGACTAATAGAAATAAATATGTGTTTTGCGTGATTGTGTTTTGTTCATGCTGCGGGGCATCAGTTTAGGAGGCTGCCTGGGGCCTGTCAGGTGGAGCTGTGACATCATTGTCGTTTGGCTGAATAAGATGGATGGTGTAAGTTATCGTTGCCATATTGTGCGCGCATCACCTTTACAGAATGGGATCTGGATTTTCCACATTGTGACAGGCCTCATTTCACATGCGTGTTATACAAATAGTGTGACACGCATTTACCACCTGTGGTGTTCTTGCACTTATTCACAATGGCGGAAATGAAAATGTGCCTCTCTGCGGGACGCAGAAGGATGGCGAATTAACTCTTTTGGGACTCTCAATTTGTGTTGAGATGGAAAACACACCCACACCCACACACACACAGACTTGTGTCATACATGTACAGTACTCTATTGAGGTGGCTGCTGTGCTGCTGATGTGTTTGTGCCATTGGCATGAACTCAGTGCCTGGCCACTGTGAATGTGTCTCTTTAATGGAGTGTGGAGATAAGGCCTGACGTGACTTAATGCTCAGACACTGTGCCATGTGGCCACAGAGACAAACTCCTCACACAGTGTTCACAGTGCGAGGTCTTTGCGATTGCCTTTATCCGGAGAATCCCTTCTCTGGCATGAGTGCTAATGCCTGTAATGTAGTCTAATACATTAGCGGCAGCTATTTGGCCCAAGGTAGTACCGCCTGGATGTTTAATGGATTTTACGATCTAAGGATTTTATTATCTGATTCACTCTAGGTAATATGGAGTTTGATCGTTGATTCCCCTGACCTCAGATTGGTGTAGTTAAATAGTTTGTGTTAAAATAGCTTTTGATTTATAGAAATCCCTTCTCAGAAGGGATATCCGTCTAAGTTATTTCTTTATTTACAGAAAGAAGTAACTTTTAATATATATCATCCTTTCTATAACCTGCCAAGAGAAAAGTAGTAACTTGATTAACCTCTCCTGCTGTCAAGAGTTGATGCAATAGTTTATCACAAGAAGACAGCATTTTGAGAATGATGTGACAGTTCTTCACAGAGCAGAGGATTAAGTATATGTTCTCGCTGTCATGTCTAAAGACCAGGTTGCTAATTTTCCCCTGGTAATTGCTGAGTGATTGCTCTCCTCTGATATAATGTGACTTTGAATCCTATATTGTGAAACAGATAGAATTACTCTTTAGATTCACGCTCCAAATACTGTAGAAATCTAATCTAAAATAACTCTTCTTAAAGCAGGTTCATTTCTCTCCCAGAGAGAAGGCAATAATTGCAATAGTTTTTAGTGATGATAAATTACAACACGCTTCTTAAGGCAGAAGTAATACTGTTTGTTCCTGGTAAGAAAGACTTTGATCAAGCACCATGTTTGGTAAAGCACCAAACATTCCACAAGTCCCTCATATCCCAGCCTGACGATAGACAGCCCACACACTGCCACATGGACACTTGAGATAGGATGCCCTTTTCATGCAGATACTGTAGTCTCACCTCTGTGGCAAGTGTGTTGGAACATGCTATCTTAAAGACATGCTAATTGATTTAGTGTCGCAAAGATAGTGGTTTGCTGGCACAGCATGATAACACCAGAGTGGGTCCTGCTATTGGCTCAGAAGAGGACAGAGGGCTCATCAAACCCCAGCTAGCTCGTTCACTCTATTTGCACACAATTTTACACTGCACTGCACCATACCGAAGCATGGAGACCTTTACCATAGATTTATTTTCTCTGTGCGTGCGTGTGCGTGTGTGTGTGTGTGTGTGTGTGTGTGTGTGTCTGTGTGTGTGTGTGTGTGTGTCTGTGTGTTGTATGTATATTTATTTAGTCTACGCTTTTGGGAGTGTATGACCCATTAAGCTCATTTTAGGAATGCACTGTGAGGTCAGACAAAACAGCAAACAATCGACCGTATTGTCACTAGAACATTCATCACAGCTATTAATTATGTGCTCTATCTATGGCCTGCAGAAGCAGATATGGGATAAAAAACATAATGACCACTTTACTGTCCTTCCACTGACGGGGGCTGACATTAAGTGTCCAAGACAAAAATGACCTTGGTTTGTATATTCTTGAAACACGCTTCTTATTGATTGCACAACAATGGAAAAACTTGAGGTAGCCTGGAGAATGAGTATACTGTATATAGAGCAACTATCTAAAATAATGCATGTTCTGTTACTACATTTGGACAAAGGTTATATTAAAAAAGAGACAAATTGACTCAAGTCTCATGGATGGCAAGGTCAGAAATGTCAAAATGTATTTGACAGTATAATGAATGACACACACATTTTCCCTATTTCTGTTGGTGATAATGAGAATGTTCATGTAACATTGGTTTTACCACCAAACTCTGATAACCCTGTGCTGTAAAGAGAATAATACCCTGAAGATAAACAGTAGCGCTGTAAACTAAGATACAAAATATTACTTTTCACAATAAGTGACTGCATTTGCAATGATCGGTGTGCCTGTATCATATCAACAACCCACATTGCCGGCAATACCTAGGCATTTACAGTAGATCCTCTTTACGTCTGTTATGAGCAGGATTTCCCCCAGGCTCATGATTCCATAGAGGTGGGGTTTGGCGAGCAGGGGCAAGACCACCGCGGTGATTAGCGTAGCTGTGACAGTGTGATTGCAGACTATGGCATGTGATTAGGGAGAATGGGCCGTATCTCTCACCATCGGAAAGAGAGATCAAATCACCCTCAAAGGCTGGCTGCAGGCGATGCTGCATTTGAAATGCAATGTTTTATTCCATTGCATAAATTACTTGATTAGGGCAATTTTTTGGCCCAAGGTTATATCTAGAAATATGGACGTGTGTGTGCGAGAGTGCAGGGGGCAAAAGTGTCTGATGTTCTCCCTTGCCATGTCATCCACGTCCTAGTCATGTAAATAAATAGAATTCCTTCTTAATGAATTCCATTGCTTGTAATTACTACTAACATTAGCCACACATATACAGCTCTTGAACCACATTTTCCCAGGGACTGCAATATTTTTAAATGATATCCTGGATTTTATATTCACTTTAATGATTGAGTTTCAATAAAACTGTTTTCAGTTTCTGCAATTTCTCTAGTGAGCTACAAAACTAAGTAAGTGCTCTTCAAAGTCGCGGTAAAACGTTGAAGCTCCAGTTCAGTGTGAGGCATGCTGAGTTCTGAAGAGCTAATCTCCCTCACAGTAGGCCTTCCCTAAGACCTGAGAGTGCTTTATCTTTATCTGCAATATAAGATCAATGTTGGAATCTCTGGGCCCGTGTGCATCATTACCATGTCTGTTCCTGGCCTGATCTGGGCAGGCCTGGTGCCTGCTCTTATTCCCTGCCTCCCTGAGCTCTTGATTGGAGTCATTGTTTGAACACATGCTTGCTAAATCTCAACAGTGCTAATGGACAAGGGTTGGGATACATTGGCTATGGTGACACCGTGGGAATGTCAACTGGGCTTTACAGTGATGGGCATCCCTCAGTGATACTGTATGATCCACCACAAGTGGCACAACTTTGCACTTCAGTGAATTGTTATAATTGTAAGATGCAATCTTAAACCAATGTCAAGACCAAGGTACGAGGGGGGCTTTGAGGGGGGCACAGTAAGCTTTAAACACATATCTGTTGCCTTCTCCCTATCTTCTCTGGTGGCCCAACCTCTGTTGTTTGATACGAATGGCATCGCTACCTCCCTGCAGTCATTTTCCCACAAATGCGGTACCTAGATGCCAGATTATACTGTACATTCTCAAATGCCAAGCCTTTTATGAATGGGGAGTAGGTTGAATCCTTATTTTTGTCCCCGTTTATTATATTATGGCACTTAAGGTCAGAAACAAATACCATCACAATTTATTTATATTTAGTTTGTTGCTAGTTTAAGTGCCCTTAAACATTTTTGAGATTACCCCACACCTATATTTATTCTGTGGCACTAAAAGGTTTTGGAGTTATTCTTGGGATCAGTGGGTTGTGCAGAAGGGTATGCTTCCGTGTACCAGATGCTATCTACAGATCTGTTGTGTTCACTGGCTGTCTGAGCTAGTCAAGAGAGGGCAGCATTAATTGTTCAACCCTGGCCGTATGGGCAGGTGGTACGGGCCAGGTTAACATCTGTCTGGGGCGGAGGTCACTTTTTTTTCTTAACGCTCCATTCTCTCCTGCGTCACTTTCAGCCACAATGAATCTTAAGAAGAGTTCAGTACATTCTTACAAAGACGGTGCCCACAAAGTTGTGGCAGCCCAACAGCTCACTTTATTTATTTGTTGTCGCGAAGCAGAAATACATTCAAAGTGCAATAACATTCCATTTGAAATAATAGCCGGGATTGGAATTGGGCTGCCTGCTTTCCATAAACCTATTTCAGAAAACGGTCCCATTTCTATTACACATTGTTTCTCTCCAGGGCTCGACATAAACGTCTTAGAAGGCGCTGTACAAGCGTGGGTAGGGTGGTTGTCTCTTATGGCCAATACATTCATCAAGCGCATGCCAAGCCAATATCACACTGTCAGATGGGAGCATGTGGCATTCTATCACCATGAGGCCTGTGACAGTTCAAGTCCTTTTCCATTACACTCTCTCAGGTCAATCTGTTATATTGCCTCTCTGCTCCTCTGTAATGCTGCTTATTATGAATGGCTTCATGGGTGGACTCCACATTGCTCTGTTTCCCACTCTGGTTCCCAATCAGTGAAGGCCCAGCTGAATCTGGCTTCCTACGTCAATACTGTATTGAATAGTGAGAAGCTATTTCCTCATTATTTTCTTAATGACTGTTGGATTTACCTGCATTGCATTATTTATTGTTAGCCCTATAGCCCATTTCACAGTGTGCACCATATTTTAATAATGTATTTAGCCATTTATCAAATTTGAATCAATAAAGTGGTCCACATATAGAACGTACCCTCATATGCAGTCTCTTTGCAGGAAGACCGCAGTGCAGAGCTTTTAACTCTTCACCCTGCACTGTAACTGGCCAAATTCCCTTATCTCTCGCACCGTAGACCCACACAATTTCCTGTTCCTCATCCCAGACACATTAAACCCAACATTTGATGCTCCCACACTTTCCACTCGCTCTCTTATTTTTCCACCACTTTTCCATTTTGTTATTCAGTGCAGGGCTGTTAAGAAGCTGATCTCCTGTAGAGACTTCCCTGTGCTTCTATGCTCTCCTCGCCCAGAGCACTGAATTACTCTTCATGGGTTTAACTTTGACAGTCCACTATTATAGTCTGCCGCTATTCTAACGAGCGTAACGATGCCGTGTCGCCAGGAAAGTTTGCTACTGCCTCCCAACCACCATGAACTAGAGTGTCCTTGCTGGGTACTACAGAGGAAGGGTATCCCCACCTTTTCCAAACGTTTACTAGATCCAGCAGATTCATGCTCATGTTTGTTCTGCCTACTGTTAACCATCAGAACCACAATGTCCCTCCGCAACTACAGAGGATTATAGTATGGGCGTGTATGAAAGTTCACAGGTGGCCTGTCTGAGCAGGGGTTGTGTCCTTCAGGACATGCTCATTTAAGATACATTTCTCAAAGCTTGGATAATATTTGAAGGCTATTCTATAGATGGTACAGTAAAAGCTCAACCAAAAGAAATCGATGTAAATTGCACCTAGATTTTAATCACTGTTAACCATCTCTCTCATGGGTGCCAAAATGAAAATCTAGCTTTCATAAAGTCATTGCATTAGATTTGTCCGCAGTTAGGGGATAAAAGGCCCGGTAATATGAACACCACAGAGTGATGGTAAAAGCTTTGATGGACATCAAATCTAATCTGAGAGAGAAAGAGCCAATGCATTCCTGAAACTGCCACGATTCTTGGCCATTTGATGGGAAGACACTGTTCAACAGCAGACCTTATTTTTCTAGAAAAAATAAGGTTATACAACATATCCTCTCTCTAACTGGAACACTTTGTTGATCCCATCACATTCCTGTCTGCCTAGGAATCCTTTTCACAATATTGCCACTTCTTTTATGCTTTTTGACCTTTGCTTAGTTTTTTGCCATTCCTTATCTTTGGATATTTTGCTGTTATATACCTGTTCAGTTTGGGGCAGCAGTATAAAATAATTAATCAATGTGTCAAAAATATCGTGTTAAAAGAAAATATTTAATAGCTACTCTTCAGAGTAAAATAATAATAGTAAATATGAACATAAAATGTGGTCAGTAGGTTTTTGTTTCGACTATTTGGAGAGAGGAATGAGCTTTTAAGTGTGGACATAAAAGTTCTACAGTAGATCAAGTATAAACTGAACTGATGGATAGATGTGCTGTACCACTGGTAATTATATTTGACG
>JAODUG010071362.1:0-13454 GCA_027564795.1 Aphredoderus sayanus
GGAGCACTACGGGGGGATGGGGACTAAACTGGTCTCGGTAGTGGCTAGTGAGTGGGATCCATGGCAGAGGGAGAGTTTGGAAGAGGCCATTGCTGAAGGAATTAGCATATTCCTAGACCTTAGCCTACAGTATATTGGAATGGGTGGGGGAGGGGTTAGGATTGACTGATGGGTAGTGTTAGTGTGCACGCTATGACCCCTAGACAGAGCATGAGCAAACTAGCCAGCCCACCGCATGTGCACCTCTTGTTTTTGCTCACGTGTCGCATGCATGACAGCTCTCCCTTTCTGTTTCCTTTTCTTCTCCTGTTGTTTCCTGTTGTCTCATTGCCCGTTACCCAGGATCCTTAGTGCGTAGTCTCTTCCCTTCTCCCTTGCTGTGCGCAGGTAACCCTAGTGACCCGGACGAGAGCCGCAGCGGCATCCTCCGGCCGTACCCCGCACGTGAGAATGCGCCCTCCTACGGCCTGAACAATGCGCCCACCTGCACGGCGGACAGCGGGCAGCAGACCCTGGCAGAGCCCCAGGCCTCTCCGGAGGACCCGCTGGGACCGCTGCCTGACAACTGGGAGATGGCCTACACTGAGAATGGAGAACTCTACTTCATAGAGTATGAACCTTTATGGTCCCGGCGACAACATCACTTGTTTGCTCACATTTGCTAATGCTATGCGGGCTGGTCTATCAGTTTATCAGTTTACAAGCCGTGACGCTGGCATTTCTCCCACGCTAAAGTCTGCGTTTATCCCAGTGACTGCCCTCCCCCAGCCATCTCCAAGCCAGCCGTCCCCTCCTCCTTCCAGCCAACCTGCCCCAACCCTCTGGGCTCTGCCTCTCTCCGGGGCAGCCTGTTAATCTCTGCATGCTCTGATCTCTGAGGAGATCACAGCCTGATCACCTGACTACCTCTAGCTTTCTGTCCTCATTACATCAACACAGACAGACACACACCACAGAATATGGCTGTGTGTTTTCACTATGTGTAGGTTTCTCTCTTTCACTGGTGAATTATCTTCTCTTCTTTTCCAAAGAATATTCTGGCTGTGCGTTTACTGTTAATGTCCTGTCTGCAACGCTGTGCTTTTGCTAAGCTGTTCGGTTCTGTTGAATATTCACTTTTGTTTTCACAAGGCAAAACCGCTGACTTCATTTCTCTGCTGTATTCTAATTCCTTGTTATGCATGCATGAGCCCCTGCTGCTTATATTTGTTAGTTTGATGGACCCTATTTATTTGTTCTGTTGTATTTCTCCTCAGCCATAACACAAAGACCACGTCATGGTTGGATCCTCGTTGTGGAGACAGATCAAAACCTATGGAAGAGTGCGATGACGATGGTAAGCTGCACTTAGACCTAACCTAAGACCACATCTGAAGCTGTAGTAACTGGTCTTAGTCAGCAGGGGGTGCGTTTGAGCTCACAATGGTTTAGTTATATTGTTATTTTCATCAACTCCTTTTTCACATATTACTGGATTTGCCTTTAAAGTATTGTAATGTAATTGTTCAAAATGGCAAATGATGGCCAAACATCTGTCCAGCATCCTTAATGCAAAATTTAGATTTTGATATTTGATTTCCTTAAAGAATTTAAACTCAGTCAAACTAATGTGTTATATTGTTATATTGATGTCATTGAGAATAATGTGATATAATCACACAGTGAAAAAGTGAAAAGAAACCTAAGCAAAGTGTAAACTGCCTGTAGCTAATTCAAAATACAAATGATAAAATTGCACCCTCAAGTGGTTGTATTGAAAATGTCAGCAATTTATGAATCATGGGATTCAATGCTAAAATGTTTACATTTATTAGATGATGTATGGAGTATATATCAGATATGGGACTAAGGGATCTTTGTCTTTCTCTGGCCTTTCACTTCATTTTTTTTATTTACTTTATATTCTGTTGTCCACCGTCTTTCCCTTTCTTGTTGTCTTTATTACCATTCCCCTCTTCATTTGGTTGTCTTTGTTTCATACTGCCTTCTTCACCTTGGAGAAGAGGGTATACACACTGAAGACCTGCTGGAGAGTGACTTAGGTAGGTACAGTACCTGTATATAACCCCCATATGAAGGATTTAAAAAGCAGTTATGCTGTCTTAACCAGAGAGGATGTTTTTGTTGTTTGGTAAACCAATGTGTTTATTTCTACCATCAAAATAAAGGCCATGTGTTTGTATGTATATGGCCTTTCAGACAGAAAAGCTGTTTGAGAGACTACTTACAGTCCCCATAGTAGTGAGAGGCCATTTTTCTTATGCACAAGAACCGACCTATATGTGTCTAGTTGATGACAGACTTATATGTGAACTTAGAGATGCTTTACAGACTGGAAAATGTCTGTTGATGCACCGTTGATTCCCAGCCCCTTTATGGTGGCACAAACAACCCTGAGATGGAATATAATGTCAGACTGCAAGGCCTTGAGTGACTGACCACTAGCCACTCTTACTTCTGGCAGATTTGTTGGAGACAGTCTATGATTATTGATTGTGGAATCCAGCCGTCTGCAAATGTGTTTACACGAAAGCCCACACTGACACACAGAGCTAATATACGGAGAAGAAATGCTGAGATTCCTACACCTTTTTACGTCTTTTGTAAGGCTGTACTCTTTGTAAATGCAAGAGTGTATGCTTGTGCATTTGTGTACAGTTTGAACATATGTTTGTGTGATTTGCATTTTATAATAATGAGCTACAGCATCTAGTATACTGTATATACAAAAGCCCTTATGAGAAAGTTTTCCAACCGACATCATTTATGGGAGATTGTTTTATTTCCTCACTGTGATAGAAAGAAATGTATTGTGACTAGCATTGGCCTACTCTCAAACTATATCAATATAGTTGCCTGCAGCAACTATATACATTTTTACTTATAATAAACGACAGTTTTGGTCATACTAAATAGTTGCACATGCAGTCTAGTAGAATACAGTTCATTCAGAAGGCTATTGAGCATTTTGAGAGCAGCCTTAAGGTACCCTTCTCCACCCAGCTCTTATACAGATGGAGACATGTGTTATACAAAGTTGTAATGTAGTTTGTGTTTCTATGCCTCTTTTGTTCAGAACTACCTCCGGGATGGGAGAGAATAGATGATCCGGTTTACGGAGTCTATTATGTAGAGTAAGTGGAACTCTTCAGTCTACTCACACTACATACTGTAGAAAGCCACTACCTCTGTTTCAGATGATTTATTCCACATTCATATTACTGCATTGTATTGTTTACTGTACATGCTGAATCTTCAGGAGAAACTGAAATTGCCATATTTGCTGAGCTTCAGTTGTATATGAATTAAGACTTAACACTCATGAGTTCCTCCGAGTCAAACTGACCCAACGCATTAGCTCTTTGTGGCAGATAGAGGGCGCCAATTATAACTCTACAGCTTACACAGACATATGATGTGCACTGCTGGCACAACAAGGTCTGTGTTTGAAAAATACATAAAGAAATAATTAATAAAGAAATAAATACACACACCACTGACAATAAATAAAACCACACAATCATACACAATCAGATGGCGCCGCCTGATGGCATAATAAGATATTAGAAGGGCAACAGGAGGGTTAAGCCACTTCACCGGGGGCTGGCGGCCATTTTCTGTTGGCTGTGGACATTTTGAGTGTCTCAGCCTATACAGTAAGTGTCACACGTTTTGTTGTTTCTGTCTCACAATGGATATGTCTAATCGTTTCTTCCTTCATGTCCACCCCCCACCCACCCCACCCTACCACTCTGGGTTCTCTTGACCTGTGTTTCCGCCCCCCATCTCAGCCATATAAACAGAAAGACTCAGTATGAGAACCCAGTGGTGGAGGCTAGGCGTCGAAAACATCTGGAGCCTCAGCCGCAGCCTCCTGAAGGTGAGCGGTACATTCGAGGTTCGTTTCCTGCCCTGCTGTGGCATCATTTCTTTCTTTCTTCATGTGTGTTGTGAGTGTGTTGCCTTGCTTTGTGTTATTCATGGCTTGGGCCAGATTGTTTTACCATGAACACCCATTCATTCAATTCAATTGAAATCATTTGTCATTACTTGTAAACATCATTTTGTGTGATTTGTTTTGGTGGACTTAAATCAGCTGGCCCAAGCTTTGTGTGATTTTTGTATTTAGACTCATCTACAGTAAATAGCCTAAGGTCATGCATGCTCTTTTCATGTTATGTTGTTTTTGAGACATGGGCTAACTTGATATTGAATTTACCAATGGTTTATTCTGTAATACAGGATGTTTTCGGTGAAATATTACAATTGAATATTTAAAGGCACTAAGAGGAGCCATACATACTGACAAAATGATTCAGAGACTGAAAACGTGTTATTACTGTGTACAGTACGTCATGGCTATGCATCTTGCAAAACAACTGAGGAACCTACTGAAATACTACTCCCTTAACTGTTCTCTTCAATACAAACACATTAATCACTAGAGTGCTCTTTGCGATGGGGATCATTGAAAAAGCGATCTCTACTCAAGTGTTGTCACTCCTCATAGGCTCTTTATGCATTTAAAAATACCTGTAAATGATGACTACAGTATTTATAATGTGATATATCATATGATTTATATCACTGTAATTAAAGCCATTATGTACTTAAAGGCTTTATTTTATAATAGTCCCCTATTATAAAATGTAAACCCAATATAACTGTTTGTTTAGCCAGATTACTACTTTAAAAGCAACTGCACAAAAGTGTATGTGGGTGTAGAGGCAAGGGGAAAAGAGACGTGTGTTTAGGCAGTCTGTAGGGGAAGAGTAGAGAGGAATCCTTTTCAGACTTTCAAACCATCCTTGTAATGCCGGTGTCGACCATAAGGGGAATTCTGGAAACAAAATGAGTATACTGTACATTTAAAGACAGGTATTTTGTACTGTTTTTGTTTTTATTTGACATGATTGTTCTGAGTGTGTGAAGGTCCCTTGCCATTATATCTGTACAGAGTGGATAGAGGAACATGCTTCTGCAGGGGCTCCTCTGGCAAACTATGCCCCTAACCACCTGGAAACTTATAGGGACCCCCATGTCCCACCACCCCTGCCCCCCGGCCCTGGGGGACCCAAAAGTGAGTGTTTATGCTAACAATATACTCACATCCAATAGAAGCCATATTAGTAGTCCTCAATAAAATAATCCTATATGTTCTTTAGAACAGAATGTAGTTCACTGTTGCTGATTGCTTAGATATCTAGTGTTAGATATTTAAATATATTCTTGAGCTAAAGGAAAACAATGGCAAATATGTAAGATATATTGGTGACACGAGTACCGCAAAATGTTTTATATCCAGATAGATGGATAAATCAATGATTGACATTGATCCTCAGTAATTACTATTTTGGATGCCAATAATGCTGACATTTGAGAAAACATTTGCCAAAAGGTTATAATACTTTATTCTCTCTTATCTTGCTCAGAACATTTTGGACAAATGTCAAGAGTTTCACTACATATTTTCAGTATGTTTTCCCCAGCAAACAAAATGTAAATACATCGAGGGTGACAGTCAGTCTGTAATAATCGGTAATAATACATAATTACTGTATTTATCCATAACCATACACTAAACACTGAAAGTGACCCTGAGAAATGACCAGAAATGAGGTTCCAAACCAAAATGTGCATGCAGCAATCAAAGAGAAAACACAGTTGAGAAAGTGAAAAAATTGCCGTGGTCTCCAGGGGGGAAGCCTTTCTTCACGAGAAACCCAGCAGAGCTGAAGGGAACCTTCATCAACACAAAGCTGAAGAAGAGCCGCCGAGGCTTTGGTTTCACTGTCGTCGGGGGTGACGAGCCGGACGAGTTTCTACAGATCAAGAGTCTGGTACTGGATGGACCTGCGGCTGTGGATGGCAAGATGGAGACAGGTGCCGTACCCAGCCTCACCTACAGAGGGCATCTGTTTTCAGATTTCATTTATTATGTTAAGAAATAAAGTCATTCATGTTATCCATTGACGTTTGTGACGATGATGATTGCTGTAATTCGAATATGGTGCAATCCTCTATTTACTTACAAAACATGAAAACATTGACATTACAGTAGTGATGCATTCTCAATAAGAAGCTGTCTAAAATGCAATGTAAAGAAAGAGCTGCATGTAGAACAATGCCTCCATGCCTCACTGCTGCAGGTGACGTGATAGTCAGTGTGAACGACACCGTTGTGCTGGGCTACACCCATGCCCAAGTGGTGAAGATCTTCCAGTCCATTCCCATCGGCTCCATGGTAGACCTGGCGCTGTGCCGGGGCTACCCGCTGCCCTTCGACCCCGACGACCCCAACACCAGCCTGGTGACCTCTGTGGCCATCCTAGACAAGGAGCCCATCATCGTCAACGGCCAGGAGACCTACGAGTCCCCGTCCAGCCACGGCAGCCAGGCGGGGCCGGTCAACGGCATGAGGGAGCCGCGGCCCCACAGCCCCTCCGCCAACGCCGCGTCCAATGGCTCGCACGGCTACTCCAGCGACGTGGTGACCCTGGCCTCGTCCATCGCCACCCAGCCGGAGCTGATCACGGTGCACATGGAGAAGGGAGACAAGGGCTTCGGCTTCACCATCGCCGACAGCCTGACGGGGGGAGGCCAGAGGGTGAAGCAGATAGTGGACTACCCGCGCTGCCGCGGCCTGAGGGAGGGCGACATTCTGGTGGAGGTCAACAAGAGGAATGTCCAGAACATGAGCCACAACCAGGTGGTGGACCTGCTCAGCAAATGTCCCCGGGGCAGCGAGGTCACCATGCTGGTACAGAGAGGTACGGATGGCTATCTTACATGTACATGAACACCACTACTACGCTATACAGGAACATTGAACTCGCACAAACAAGCACAACTTTGTCACAACGATGATTCATGATCGCTTGAGCTGTACGGGCGACGTACAAGTCTGGACAGATTTGTATTCACTTGCTGTATATTAAGTCAAATCAGACAACACATTCATATTTGTCATTTCAACATACTCTCTTAGAGTACAGCTCTCTCATAACTTTCATGAAGTGTGTGCCTTGAGAGTTATTGAAATCTATTATATAACTGGCTTCATCACGTATTATTTGGAGGGTGAATAATTTGCTTCTTCCAAAAGTTAGCTAAAAGGACGCTATAACTCTGTATTTGGCGGGAACTAATTGACAAGTGGGTGCCAGATTGAAAATCTTGAGCTGGATTAGATGATTGGATGAAATGAAACTGGCTCAGTGGAAAGACGTTACATAGAGGGAAGTGGATGAACTACCAGCAGTAGGAGGTTAGGCGAGGAGAAGAGATGGATGAACAGTGAAGGAGGGATGGGAGGAGGAGGAGGAGGAGGAGGAGGGGGAGGAGGAGCTCAATTGGCCAGATACTTTTAACTGTTATGAATATGGATGCGGCTGAATTGTTCCTCTGAGACATTGATAGTCTCCATTCATGAACCATATCTCTTTCCCCCGCCCCGGTCTCTCTCTCTCTCTCTCTCTCTTTCTCTCTCTCTCTCTCTCTCTCTCTCTCTCTCTCTCTCTCTATTTCTTCCTCTCTCTTTTTCTACCATCCGTATCTCATACATTTGCAGTGTTTTCTGTATGATGGTTTATGCCAATTTCTGACTGTATCTGTATGATAATTTGTTCAGTATAACGGTGAAAGTGCATTTAAGTACAATACCATTGACAATGTGAAATGGCCAGGTGCTATTTCAAAAGTACCTTGGAGAAAAAAAAGAAGATGAATGGCATATGGGAGATAAAGAGGCCAGGGCTGATAAAATCTGCTTCAGGTTGAGAAGTGACCAGAGAGAATTGCCATTCATTTTTATTAGAATAGTAAGTATGAGGGAGGTTCTTGATATGTCCATATTCACGGTGTGTTATCTCCTAATGTGGTCACACACCATTAATGTGGGCGACTGCCCTTATCGCTTCTGCACTTACTGGACATCAGTTCGTAGCCTTTACAACTCACTTACTACCACTGGGCCACTGTTTGTTAACATTTCACATTTCTGTACACCACACATTTGGCCTAGAATGACCCTGAGCTGAATGTAGTCATGGAAAATCATAACCAAGTTTTTTTTGTTTTCTTCTTTTTTTTCTGGTTTATTCCTAAATATCATCTGCGTAGATATTGTGTGACATTAGGGGTCTCTCATTTGTTTTCAGACTTTTTCATTGTTAAATACTGTCCGTTCCAAATGTTGGTGATCTTCATTAGCAGTGTGTTTGCACACAAGTTGACCTTGTACGATGCTGCTGGAGTAACCCCGTTATATTATGTTAAATGTCAGCTTCGTTATAGGCTGGTGTGTGTGTATGCGGGAGAGAACGATGAAGATATTAGGCAGCACACCTTCCATAGCGAGAAAGAGAGGGAGAGGGAGTGAACAGAGAGT
Organism: Aphredoderus sayanus; assembly: GCA_027564795.1. NCBI lineage: Eukaryota > Metazoa > Chordata > Actinopteri > Percopsiformes > Aphredoderidae > Aphredoderus > Aphredoderus sayanus. The sequence continues at coordinate 8,390 of JAODUG010071362.1, forward strand.
GAGTGTGTGGCAGGGGATAGCCAGCCATTGGGGCAGACAGGGTGGCAGCAGCATAGATCATTTCCCTTAGCAGTGACACCAGGCTGTCATTACTCTGGACCTAGGTCAGTGGCCAGCTGATGGGGGACAGAAACAAACACACAGACACTGAGCAGCCAGGAGGGGAAGATTGTGATGAGTAGTGTGGCTATCCATCTGTGTAAACGAACCGCCCTGTCAAAGTAGGGATCCAGCACATGGCAATAGAGTAGAAGGTGAGGGGGTGTGGTTTAAGGGGCTTACTAACATACTACTACAGGATTTTCTGCCTGACTGGTGTTTTATCCTTTCAGGTAATTACTGGTAAACATGGCAGTCATTAACCAATATTGTAAGAGCTAAGAGAGGCTCAGAGGAGACTCACCAACCTGCATTGTTTGGCAAAGAGCAGGCAGAATCTGGTAAAAGTACTTTAGAAAGACTTAATAAAGCAGTGGCATTTTTATTCCTATAAATTCCTACAAAGCCATGCCATATACAGTGCATGCATATGGTCCAGTCAGAATGTGGAACCTCACAAATGTATCCTATAACATTCTGTCCATAAGTACTTAATTTTCTTTCCTGTGCTAAAAGCCAATGATAGAGTGGTAGGGAAGATAGAGAAGCTTATGCATATTTTCTAAGACATGATTGTATCACTCTGAAATACTGTTCAATATATACCAATCAATTGGAATTGCTTTGGAACAATGCAATAGTAAAATTCAAATAACACATGTGTCTTCCAGCATATGGTTGAACAATTAAAAAATCAGTGCCACATCTATTGAATAAAAAAATGGATGTCCTAATTCCAATATTTATTGTTGAATGCAATTAAGAAGAGTTTTAGCAAACAAACAATGGAGAATTAAAAGCCCTGCTGAAGTTACATAGTTTGTGTTGGTTACTGCTTTTCTATTCAAGACGTGAACTTACAGTATACTAAAGTATCAGTCTACAACCAATTTGTTTGCATTTAATTCCATTTAACTACTGTTTCAACATTGCCTCTTTCATGACATAATCTATTACTGTATTATATATAGTAATAATAATAATAATAATAGTAATAATAATAATAATACTAATAGCACCTTTCATACACAATGTTCAACTCAACATGCTTTACAGTTAAACACTTTTGAAAAACAAAGGACGAAGGGAACATATGAAATGAAACAAAAAGAAATAAGAAACAACAGAATACAAGGTAAAAGCCATGAAAATAATAAAAAACCATTCCCTAGAGGCAGATTTGCATTATCCCTCTACTTTGGCCCCTTTTAATGATATCTGCCAGTGATTGTTTGCCTGCCCTAGCCACATCAGCTACTAGTGGCATGTATCTGCCCTAGTCAAATCTGCTAGCGGTACTTTGCCTGCCCTAGCCACATCAGCTACTAGCGATACTTATCCATGGGAAAACTAGACAATTCATAATTATCTCTTCCATGTACCTGCCTATAGTCACCCGTAGGATATCTAAACCTGGGTTAAACCAACAGGAAAAGTTTCCAAACCTTATGGAGAATCATAAAACATATTTTATGAACCAAGTAAAAAACAAATAAATACAGTAAATATATAATATATATAATATAAAAACGTATATAAAAAATTTAAAAGAAATTAAAATTACAATATCATTAAATGCATTGGAAGTTGTAAGGCTAAATAGTGTACTCAGTCATAGGCATGTGAGAAGAGAAGTGTTTTTAACCTCGATTTAGAAATTGCTATATTTGGGGCATGTCTAAGATCCTCTGGTAAATTATCCAAATGTGCACAGCATAAGTGCTAAACACAGCTTCTCCCTGTTTTGTTTGGACTTTAGGCTGTACTAACTGACTTGTATTCATGGATCTAAGAGCCCTGCTTGGTTGGTTGGTTGGTATTCTTCAAACATATCAGAAATGTATTCGGGTCCTAAACCATTCAGAGATTTATATACTAAAAGCACAACATTGAAGTCTATTCTGTAACTAGCTGGAAGCCAATACAACGATTTTAGAAGCGGAGTGATGTGCTCCATTCTCTTGGTCCTGGTTAACATTCTAGCAGCAGCATTCTGAATGAGCTGCAGCTGTTTTACTGTCTTTTTTGGGAGTCCCGTTAAGAGCCCATTACAGTAGTCAATCCTACTAGAAATAAAAGCATGGATAAGCTTCTCTTGGTCTTTTTGGGACACTACGCCTTTGATTCTGGCTATATTTTTCAGGTGATAGAAGGCTGTTTTGGTGACCACTTTGATATGACTGTTAAATGTGAGGTCTGAGTCTATCAGAACACCAAGATTACATACTTACGCTCCCTGGCTTTTAAGGCCCGAACGTCCCGTTCTTTAATAATATTTGTTTAATAATACTTGTATTTTTGTTGCCAAACACAATGAGTACCAATGGTAATGAACTAATCTAGATAAGATCTGAACCAATCGATGACTGTCCCAGAGAGGCATACCAAATTTTGCAGCCTATCTATAGGTATTCTGTGATCTACAGTTTCAAATGCTGCACTGAGATCTAATAGAACCAGAACAGAACTGTTATTTTATCAGAATCAGTATTCAGCCGTATATAATTTAAAACTTTAACCAGGGCCATTTCAGTACTGTGGTGAGGTCGGAAACCTGACTGAAATTTGTCTAAGAGACCACTTGAAGTCACAAAATTGCTGCGTTGATTGTAGACAACCTTCTCAATAGTCTTGGCTATAAAAGGTAGAATTCATATACTGTAGGTCTATAGTTATTCATTATAGATGCATCCAGGGTTCTCTTAATAGGGGCTTAATGGCAGCTGTTTTTAGGGATGTTGAGAAGATGCCTGATTGCAGAGAGCTCTTAACTATTTTCTGTAGGTCCATTAATATGAATCGAAGAATTGTTTTAAAAAAGTCTGATGGCAGTGTGGCAAGACAGCAAGTCTTCTATGGATTTTTGATAAATCGTATTAAAATGCGACATAATAACCAAGTTATCTCTTGGTGGTCGTGGTGAGGGTTCAGAAACCTTGTTAGACTGTGTAGTTCTAATGGTCTGTCTAATACCTGTTATTTTCTATGACATCATATAACATCTATTGCTTTCTCCTGCAGAACTGAGACCCTGCCCTGTAAATGACATACATGAGCATCCTCCATCTTGCCTTCCTTTCGTTTGTTGCCATGACAATACTCCACAGCACTTCTGTAGGTCTGTCTCCTGAGAGAGACAGAGAGAAAAGAGGAGACAAAAGCAGGAAAAGAAAGACAGTGAGGATAGCGGCAATAAAATAAAAGCTAAATATAAGACAAACGAACATCATTATATTAGGTGAGAAGGAAACAGGCAAGAAGTAGGCAGAAGGATAGCTAATACACCATTGTATAGGTCAGGGACAAATGTTTAACAGTTGCTTGAACAAAAGGGAACATTTGGAAACCAGGCTGGAGAGGAAGTGGTTCAGCTCTTCTGTGTGGGCACCACATACTGAAGACCTACCAAGGCCATTTTACCTCAGCACAGTTTACTGTTCAAAAACTACACTTACTCACTGCTTTTATTCCAATATGAAAGACCAACCTCTGCCCACGCAGGAGCGCCCACACATCTACTCTTGTATATTACTGTATACTGTGTTCTTGTTACTCAGATATATGTGGTATAACACACATATAATCACACTTCTGTGACAGATAGCAAGGTCAAGTGAGATTTAGCTCTGCTTTTCTCTTTTGTCACACTATGTATTTCTCTCTCTCTCTCTCTCTCTCTCTCTCTCTCTCTCTCTCTCTCTCTCTCTCTCTCTCTCTCTGGCACATGCCCACATTGGCATGTGAAGCACACACGCATGTACATACCATACTCGCTTGCAGAAGCAAGTTACTTGACAGTGGGGGTTCATCAAGATCTTCTGTGCAGGCTCCTCTCTGAAGTGAAAGGCCCAGTGGGAGGCCAACTCAGCTTTGACTCTAAAAGTGGCGTTAATAACAAAACAACCTTTGACACGCCCTAACGTTAATGTTGCTTCTTTGTTATTTGAATCACAATAGCCACCAGTCTCCCTAGTGTCTTACTGGCAAAGTCTGCTCAGTATTCATACAACCAGGCCCTTTGTAAAAAGCTCTTGTTGCATCCTTGGCAGCCAGATCAGGGGCTTTGAGAATGGAAGTGACAGGGACACTGATTAATTGTTCCGTTTGCGGAGCGTTGAGCATAACATTTATCATTGTTTCGGTGGAAGAGAAGAAACCTGTACTGTGTGTGTGTGTGGGTGAATAAATGTGCTGCTATCATGTGTGCATTAAACAGGGAGTATGTGTGAACTATAGTGTGTGAATACAGGTGTAATATGATACTACAAGTGTACATATACTGCATATATTGGCAGCAGTCATTAAGGTTGTTTGAAACACTTGAGTGAAGCATGATGTTTAATTAGCAGGGCACTGCCAACCAGCTGTTTCACCAAGCAAGCTGTCATGGTGATATATTTAGTTTGTTATCACGTACTTAGGCTATTACTAGTGGAATATCCCTATACTTTAAAGGAAATGTAATAGGTCTGACCCTAAAAACGTCCAGAGGTTTTTTTAGACACATAACCCACTGAACACGGATTTTGACGGCTGACCTTGCGTGGTTCGAAACATACACATTACAGTAGTCATTACAGGCAAATCCATGATCTAAGAGAAAAGAGCAACTGAGAGGAAAATATAGAAGATAAATTATGAATTGTGTGAGGAGGGTGAGGGCATTGCAGCAACAGAAAGTTTTAACATTTAATGATTTTTCGCCAGTGCAGTGGAATAAAGATGGAGCTGTAGATGGATACTCACGTGTCGTTGCATGTGTACAGTAAAGGGTGCTGGAACATTCCATTCATACGTGCAATAGGCTTATCCTTGGAAACGTCTTTAGAGAAGGATTGGTTCTATCTCAACCACAAATGAAGGCAAACAGGTCTCCAGTCAATTATACGCTGCAAACGCCACAGCATGTACAATGGCGTGGTGTTTGTAGCGTGTACTACACTGCTACCTTCACCCCTTGTTTAAC
>JAODUG010071373.1:0-13453 GCA_027564795.1 Aphredoderus sayanus
ACATCTTACACACACATATGATGTGCACTGCTGCCACAACAAGGTGTGTGTTTGAAACCCGAGGACAACAGGAGGGTTAACGGGCAAGAATAAACAACACAAATACATAAAGAAATAATTAATGAATAAATAAATACACTCAGCAATGCTAATTAAAAAAACACACAAATCATACACAATCAGATGGTGCCGTCAGGTGGCCAAATACAAGATTTTTAAAGACATCACGAGGGTTAAGGGAAGACGCTCTGCTGAAAGCTCATCATAACCAAACACAATTCCATAAAATAAGCAAAAAACGTGCAAATGTGAACAAAGTGCACGTACATGCGCACATATTTTGCACTATAAATTCTGCTACTTCATGCTACCCACACAAACCGTATGAAAGCAAAGGCTCCACAGATTTCAATGATATGTCTCGTCAATCTACGACTAAAACTCACTGAAATATTGCATATAGAAGAGCGAAAACTATCTAAGGTTCATAAAACCATAAACGAAAATTATGTTTTACCTTTGCTGGTTTGTGATCAAAAGTTGTGTTAGAAGCCAAATCCACATATGTAATGTTTTTGCCGTGCCTTGGTATCACTTTCAAGGGATCCTTGATCATTTAGTAATATTTGTATTTTCGAGGAGGAAAAATAAATCAGAATTTGTCTGGTGTGTCATATCCGGACAAATGTGTAAACATCCTTATAGCTGGCCAATGGTGGTTAAAACATGACGTTTCACTCGCAGTATTCTATCCAAAACGCAACGCTGTACCCCAGCTGGACCTTGAAATGCTTCTTACGAAGCCACTCCTTCGTTGCCCGGGCGGTGTGATTAGGATCATTGTCATGCTGAAAGACCCAGCCACATTTCATTTTCAATGCCATTGCAGATGGAAGGAGGTTTTTACTCAAAATCTCACGATACATGGCCCTATTCATTCTGTCCTTTACACGGGTCAGTCATCCTGGTCCCTTTGCTCAAAAACGGCCCCAAAGCATTGTTTCCACCCCCATGCTTCACAGTAGGTATGGTGTGTTTTTTTTGGGGGGATGCAACTCAGCATTCTTTCTTCACCAAACACGACGAGTTGAATTTATACCAAAAAGTTCTATTTTGGTATCATCTGACCATATGACATTCTCCAATCCTCTTCTGGATCATCCAAATGCTCTCTAGCAAACCTCAGTCCGGCCTGGACATGTACTGGCTTAAGCAGGGGGACACGTCTGGCACTGCAGGATTTGAGTTCCTGGCGGAGTACTGTGTTACTGATGGTAGCCTTTGTTAATTTGGTCCCAGCTCTCTGCTGGTCATTCACTAGTTCCCCCGTGTGGTTCTGGAATTTTTGCTAATTGTTCTTGTGATCATTTTGACCCCATGGAGTGAGATCCTGAGTGGAGCCCTGGATCAAGGGAGATTAACAGTGGTCTAATGTCTTCCATTTTCTTATAATTGCTCCCACAGTTGATTTCTTCACACCAAGCTGCTTACCTATTGCAGATTCAGTCTTCCCAGCCTGGTGCAGGTCTACAATTTTGTTTCTGGTGTCCTTTAACAGCTGTTTGGTCTTAGCCATAGTGGAATTTGGAGTGTGACAGTTTGAGCAGGTTGTGGACAGTTGTCTTCTATACTGATAACAAGTTCAAACGGGGTGCCATTAAAAATCCTACAATGTGATTTTCTGGATTTTGTTTTCTCATTTTGTCTTTCATACTGTATCTATGATGAAAAATACATGCCTCTCATCTTAAGTGGGAGAACCTGCACAATTGGTGACTGACTAAATACTTTTTTACCCCACTGTATTTAGCATCCAGAGACCATGGAAAGTCAATAGAATTCAGTGACTTAATAAATAGTGATGTCGAAATAATTCCTTATGATAGTACTTACAATCTTGTGTTGTTGGATTCCTTTTGAGTATTTCACCTAACACCACCATACAGCAGTGAAATAAGCATTTCTGATAATAAAGATACCAACCAACCTTCGAAAATGCTTGAAAATATAACAATATATATTTGGTGCATGGTGCCATGTAACTTCAAAAATAAAACGGAAACTTCCTGGTTGATTTATGAAATGGTGATTTACCATGTGCTACTGGTATAAATGCAGTTTTACACTATTTGCTTCTGCTTGTTGAGCAGGATTTTAATGTAAAGAGCCACTGAGACTCTTGAAACCTCAGTGCTCCTGCTCCACTCAATGAATTGAAGAAGCTATAAATGTAGCTGTAGCCAGTCCCCTAATGAACACATTGTTACCTATTTTCTTTTAGTTTACTCAAGTAACCAACAGTTGTTAGGTTCATATCAATTATTAATCTACATTTATGTGGTCAATACAATATTGTATTGTCTCATAACAAAATATTGGATTAGGCAATTGTCTACAAAAATGTGTTTCTTGTTCTACTTGTATCATAAATATTTCTGTTTTTTCATAGATTGACAGCGTTGGACTGCCAGTATGCATAGAAATGTGCATAAGGGCTTTGCAGATGGAGTCAAGTAATGGAAAGACCAAGACCACCATCTGCAAAACCATTTCCTGTCTACTATCTACTGACCTTGAAGTCAAGCGAGCCTGTCAGCTGACAGAGTTCCTCCTGGAACCTACCGTAGATGCATACTATGCAGTGGAAACGCTTTATAATGAACCCGATCAAAAGTTGGATGACGAGACTATGCCCGTGCCCAACTCTCTGCGCTGTGAGCTCCTGCTGGTTTTTAAAACCCAGTGGCCTTTTGACCCAGAGTTCTGGGACTGGAAAACGCTGAAACGTCAGTGTTTAGCTCTTATGGGCGAAGAAGCTTCGATAGTGTCCTCCATCGATTTTCTCAATGACAGCGACTCAGCTGGGGCTCCCGAGGAGGATGAGGAGAAAACATCTGGTCAGGAACAATTTAAGAATGTCGCTGACTGCTTTTTTGACGCCACCAATGAACTAAGAGAAATAACTGACAAACGACAGAAAAACAAAAAGATGAAAACACTAAGGGAAAAAGGTTTTATATCCGCAAGGTTTAGGAACTGGCAGGCATATATGCAGTACTGTGTGTTATGTGACAAGGAGTTTCTTGGTCACAGAATTGTACGTCATGCACATACTCATTTTAAAGGTGGATTCTATAGCTGCCCGATATGTGCAGAGACTTTTACCTCGAAAGACACTTTGGTTCCCCATGTAACCTCACATGTAAAGCAATCCTGTAAAGAAAGGCTAAGTGCAATGAAAACAAACAAAAAATTGGTTGATCCCAAACCAGCTACACCTGTCATCGCAGAATTAAAGGCTGAAACAGAAAATAATCTACATAAAAAAGAAAATGGGGATTACCACGGGTTTATTGGGGGTACAGCAAAGACATTACAGCCCAAAATTGATATGATTGATACAGAAAATGATGAGGAGAAAAGATGCCCTGTTGCAAACTGCCGAAAAAGCTTCAAGTTTTTAAAGAATCTTCAGGCACATGTTAAAGATCATAGGGACAATGAGGAGGCTAAACGTTACTTAGAAATGCAGAGCAAAAAGGTTGTTTGTCAGTACTGCCGCCGCCAGTTTCTTAATGTCACCCACCTCAATGATCACTTGCAAGTCCACTGTGGTGTCAAACCCTACATTTGCATACAGCTAAATTGCAAGGCCAGCTTCTTGTCTAACACTGAACTTCTTATACATAGGAAAGAACATTCTGTATTTAAAGCCAGATGCATATTTCCGAATTGTGGAAAGATTTTTAATGAAGCCTTTAAACTTTATGATCACGAGGCGCAGCATTATAAAACGTTTACTTGTAAAATACCAGATTGTGGAAAGGTATTCCATTCTCAAACACAGCTGGATGTGCACCAGGAGAAGCATAACACAAACAAAGTGCAAAGTCCAGCACCACAAAATTCAGAACCTTGTTCACTAATGGAGCAAATGCTCTCTGACAATACACCCTTTACATGGAAGACTTCCCAAGATGAAACAAAGATCCAAAACAGTGAAAGTGATATACCGCCACAATCTGGAATGATGGCAGACTCATTTAAGAGTTTACTGACTTCTCAAAGTCATTTACAGACTTTAGAACAATATCCAGTCAAAATGGAACCTCAAGATGGACCTTTGATGTCCATTGGCCATGCAAAGTGCCCAGATAATTCTATGATTCAGACCCCTACGAATTCAATTGTCTCTGATCCACCAAGACTTGGTACAGTTCCTTTGTTGGAACATTTGGAAGCAGCTCCACAGAATCTGCTTACACCTGCATTTGATTCTACAGGAGAAGCTGCTAGAAATAATTTGCCAGACCAGCACCAGATGTACTCCACTAATGGATATGCTATATCAACGATGTATGACTCTGACTGCAATGTAGCATTGCCAGAACAGCTCCAGGCCATGCTTTCTAACAGCCAGTTACCAGCATGTCCTCCCCAGAATAGTATGCCACCTGCAGTGATTCAGCACGTTCCTCTGACCGTAACCCCACAGCTTCCTTCTGTATGCAGGCCAGAGAATTCAACGGCATACCCAGTAACTCCACTTTCCTCTCAAGAAGAGAGGGTGCGACATCATTGTGCACTTGAAACGTGTACAAAGCATTACAGTTCCTATAGGAGTGTTACCAAACACATGAAAGCAGTTCACCCTGACTTCTATGACCAATGGAAGCTTGCCAAGAAAAATGTTATGATTTCCCGAGCAGCACCACGGAGTGTGTCCTCTGCTTCAAGCACTAATTTGGTTGAGCCAGCTCAGAACCAACAGGGCATTGCCACGCCAGTGCTTGAAAATCCTGTTCAGAATGTAATCCAGCCACCCCTGTTTGGAAACTACACCAGTCTTGCATCCAATCCCTTATCTATTCAAAATCAAAATGTTCCCATGCATGTTGAAAGACTGTCACATTCAAATGTGTTCTCTCAATTAGCAAGTGTTGAAAATCTGGTAACACCAGTGCAGTCACATGCAGCCACAATTAATCAATGGCCTACATCTGATGATAGCTTACATTCAGTTACTGGCTCCTCCCAAGTCTATCCATCAAACATGCAAGGGATGTCACAGATGAATACTAGTAGATCTATGACACTAGGTGGTTCATCTTACCCTATGGTTGCCACCAATATGCATAGATCAATTGACTCCCTGAGCTCCTCATTGAAAGAAGACGGAACTCTGTCTGCTGTGCCCTCTTACATGGGTAATGCAAAAGATGTTTCATGTGAAATGGAAAATTCCCTTCAATCATTTACATCACAAACGCAGAGGAATTCTGTCTTAAATCCCAGGGTCTCGGACATTGGTAAGGAAATTCATAATTTGTTTCAGTCAAATTGTTCAAACACTCAAGTATGTGGCAGCAATCAATCTCAAAATATCAAGGAAATGTTAAGAAATGGACCTGATAATCTAAGGCAAGGTAAAAAAAATAAAAGGACAAAGTGGCCAGCCATTATTAAAGATGGCAAATTCTTTTGCTGCAGGTGCTTTAGAGAATTTGACAATCCTAAATCCCTTGGCGGTCATTTGTCTAAACGTTCATCCTGCAAGCCATTTGATGAGACAGACTTGAACACGGATTTACCAACATCATTTCTTGACCTCTTAAATTCAGAGCAAACACTTCAGCCTCAATTAATATATAATCCATCTGCTGTTTATCAACAGACACCATGTCAATCTGAACCAGTTACAAGCGGAGCATCAGGGTCTAAAGATCCTCACACCTCCAGTGTGATTTTGCCATTATATGGAAATTGTGAATCAAATGATGATATTCTTAAGCAAATCATGGCTGATGCAAATATGGCTGATCTTTTTGAGCCCCCAGCGGTCTCCCAGGCATCTTTCCAAAGCCAGTGTGGTTCCTATGGAGGCATAGACTGTTTGCCAGTGAACTCGGTCATACAGCATACTGGAAATATCCACGGGAAGGCTGAGAGAGAGTTATGCCATTATCCTCAGTCAAGTCTTGCATCTGTTGTTAGCAATGATTTTCCTGACTCAATAATTTCTCACATATTGTCAGAAACGCCACCGGATAGTACTCCTGGAAATCCTCCCATAGACACTCTGAACGCAGGAGAGATGACTGGCAGTGGGCATCTTTCGTCAGTGACAAATCTGACACCAGACATCTATATAACAAACCCCGGTAAACAAGCAGTGTTACCAGATCCTCAGTATAATCTACAGCCTGCAAGTGGAAAACTAGTTGAGACACCGAGTAAAAGTCCTGAAAAAGACATCAGGAAGAAGTTGCGACAGCAGATCTTATCTGGAGAACGTAGAAATAATTCTGTGAACACTGAACACAACATTAATTGTAAGAGTCCTGCATTATTAGGTTCAGCTAACCAATTTTCAAAAAACAACCAAAGGTCTCAAGATACAAAGGCCAGTTCCATCCCCCATACATTCTCTGGCCAAACACTGGGCGCTGTGAACACAAAAAGCTTTGCTGGTTTTAGAGAAGTCTCTACTGCAAAACATGATATACCAAGCCCAACCAGCATTTTGGCAAATGATGTAGATCTTGAGCCTACCCCATTATCTGCAAATCAGCAGCAATTGATGTTAGATATTCAAAATTCATTTGAAAAACTTGATCTGGTCCGTGAGGCATCTGATCAGATATCCTTTAAACAAATTGGCAGTGATCTAAACAATGAAATGTGTGAATCAATGAGCAACGATTCAACTACTTCAACACCGGTAAAGCCATTTGCCTGTGACAGTCCTGACTGTACATTTAGGACAATTTCATCTGAGGCACTTTGGAAACACCTCACCAAAAATCACAAGTATACACTTGAAATGGTAAATAAGGTTAAGCAAAAATATGGTAAATTGGCACAATTCTGCTGTCAGAAATGTAGTAAAGCATTTACACGTAACTCAAACCTACGCATACACTACCAGTCAGCTCACAGATTATCAGCGGAAGAAATAAAAGATCTAGACATGAAACGTAAGTTAGCTAGGGCTAGCTCCCTTAGTAAACAGAGCCAAACTAGTTCATTGGCTGTGACTACCATCACTCATGTACAAAATGTTAGCAAACCTATGTTGAATCCAAGAGATGGTAATCCCTCCACAGGAATTGCTCCATTAAAGTCAATTCCCATTTGCAATCAAGAAATGACTCCAACAGTAAAGGCTGAGAGTGTCCCAGCAGCTGTACTGCTCTCTCAAAGAGGCCTTGTTCTAGATCAACAGACTTCTAGACAGCATAGACCTATGTCCACAATGCCTACACAACACTTGTCTGACCACCAAGCTGCAGGTTTGCAAACAATACAAAGTCATCATTCCCATCTTAATTCAACTCCCGTGCTGGCCAGTGTGCCTCAGCCACTAAATCATCGTGCCACTCTCAACAACCAGCAATTAGTTGCCCCACATGCAGAGAAAACAAATGTAGATGTTATCAAGAAGACAAAAGACAAGAAGCCAGAATCAAATAATTCTTTCAGTCCCTATAGACCATATCGCTGCGTTCATCAAGGCTGTGCAGCAGCCTTTACCATCCAGCACAATTTGATTCTCCATTACAGGACAGTTCATCAGTCTGCATTGTCAGTTTTGGAGGTCAATCAAGATCAGGCAGATAATGCAGACGAGTCTGAAGAGGGAGAGGAGTCGGAGAGTGTCATTCAAGTGTCAGAGTTTGCATGCCAAGAAAAGGATTGCTCGAGAGTATTCAAACATGTTCCCAGCCTTTTGCAGCACTACTTGCAGCTTCATGAGTTCAGCCTGGATAAAGCAGGTGCTCTCCTGTCCAGCATAACTCTTGGCAGGTTTGCCTGTGATCAGCAGGGATGCACAGCATCCTTCACTGCTTTCTGGAAGTACATAGGTCATGTCAAACAAGCACATGAAAATGTTAAACTTTCAAAAAATGAAAGCAGTAATGAAGTCTTCAGGTGTGAGATTGAAGGATGTGGCCTTGTGTATGCCACAAAGTCAAACTTGCTCAGACATAGGTCAAAAAAGCACCAAGACACCTACAAACTTAAACTGATGAATCAAGAGGTAACAGAAGATGGTGTGAAACAGATCTCAAAGAACTCTCATTACCAAATTTCAAAGACCAGCAATGGGAAAGAAAATATTGAGAGCAATAAAAAGATCCCACAGAGGGCAAGTGAAAAAAAGCGAAGTGACAAGATAAAAAACAATCATTGGAGCAACTATGGAAAGCCCTCTCTGAAATCCAAAGAAGAGGCAGCCGCATTGTGCACAATGAAATCTACTCTACAGTACCCATGCATGATAAAGGGCTGTGAATCTGTCATGAGGTCAGAGAGAAGCATTATGAAGCATTACTTGAGCCATGGGCTCTCAGAGAAGTACATGGAAGAGCAGAGGAGTCACTTCATCTTTTGTAAAAAGATGTCAAGGCAGAAATATCGCAATCTTAGGAGTGATGATTCCAGATCAGAGAATAGCTCTGACCTGTCAGAGACAGAGGACATGGTAGATGTAAGCATAAAGGGAAATGATTATGAGTATTCAAAGCCTGTCTTGCGGAAGAGGGTGACTTCAGCGAATCCAATTGGGATGTTCAATGACAATCCTTCAAACGATGAAAGTTCAGACACTAGCTCTGACGGCTCTGTAGTGGTCAAACGCAAAAGAGGACGTCCTAGAAAATTAATAGAAAAAAACGTTAAACGCAAGAGGATTCCAAGAAATACAAAGAGTCGTGTGGTTTACCACACAGATGATGAATCTGAAGAGGAGACGAATGAGCAAACTGCACCACTGACTTCTTTTAAACCTATGGGATTTGAAATGTCATTTCTGAAATTCCTAGAACAATCAAACCCATCCCAATATCCCTTAAATGGGAAAGCTGAGCTTGTTGGAATTTCAAGAAAGACATCAAAGTCATGTTTGCCCACCAAAGAGACCTGCATCGCATTTAGTAACCGACAAAATTACAAATTGCTCAGTAAGGTTAAAATTGTTGTTGATGGAGCTTATTCTGAAATCAAAGAACACTTGCTGAAACAGCTGCAGGATATGCGACCCACAGTGGTATTAGAAAAAAATGACTAATTGTATTTTTTAATATAAAATCTCAGGAGTAGAAAAAATGAACTCTGATGCAGACTGGTGACCTGCTTTTTTTTCTTAAAGTATTGTCAAATGTATAAAATACTTGTGTCTTGAAATGATTGTAATATTTCCTGTGTAAAATCCCTCTTTTTATAAAATGTATAGCATGTTATTTGTTTATAAACTAAATACAGTAATTTAAGAAATGTATTGTGAAGGTCATTTTATCAGTTTATTTTAATTATCCCTATGGGACTTTTGGATTCTAGTGTTCCTTAGGACTTGTGATTTGAAAATGTGTACCATTTTGATTATTCTGCCACTAGCAATCAATTTAATAATAAATTGCCTTTATTATGGCTGATTGTATTTTGTTTGTTACTTTTATTTTCCTGACATGCACATACTGTACATATTAAGTTTTTGAAACAAGTCAAACAAGAAGTATAAGAAACCGTTCAAAGTTTATAGGTTATATTTAATGATGCATCTTTATGAATAATAAACAGACTTTAGCAGTGGAACTAATATTTCGGATGAGTTTGTGAGATATAAAATAGCCTATCACAGAACAAAGTGATTAATTCCTATAGCAGAGGTGGCAATTTAAGGCTTTAAATGTAAATATAAATCATTATAAAGGAACATACAGTGTCAATTTTGTTGTAGCTACATTTTAAAATATTTTTATACGTTTATTTTAATTTTAAAACAACGGCTATTCTCAATAGCTGTTCTCTAGCCATTATTTTGGTTTCCCAAAAACAATATGGTTTTTCTGGTTTCACAACATGCTCAGTGAATGTCAGGGGCAGACAGGCTTATTTTTCCTTTCTTGAATAAGGGATTGTTTGACCTTGGCTCTTTGTTTGGTGCGGGCTTATTGTTGACAACAGCAACAGATGGGTGTCGCTCACTGTGAGCTCTCTCTATAGGCACATACCTCTTGCTGAAACATTTCCAGAACTGTTTAGACAGAATGTACATCATTTCTACCACATTTAAGACAATGCACAAAATCGACGTGCAGGCCATAATGGTCAGAAAGATTTTCTTCTCTGTGGCTTTGGAGATGAAACAGTCCACGGTGTTGGGACAGGGCTCCAGACTGCATCGCAGCAACACGGGCACTTTAAAGCCGCTGTACAGGAAATAGAAAGCTAGTAGAGACCCCACTTCAAATGACGTCTTAAAGACCAGACTGGCAATGTAGGTGCACAGCAGACCCCCGTCGATCCGGCCTTTGTCCTGGTAAAGTTTACGCCTGTGTTTGGCCTCCCTGTGCTCTCTGTAGGCAACATGGAGCGCCACTAACAGAGAAGGGGTCGACACCATGATGAGTTGAAGAGCCCAAAGACGCGATTGGGAAATGGGAAAAAAGTGATCATAACACACAGTTTCGCAGCCTGGCTGCCTGGTGTTGCAGACAAAGTCCTTCTGCTCGTCTTTCCACACCTGCTCAGCAGCCGCGACGTATACCAAAATGCGGAATATGAAGAGGATGGAGAGCCAAATGCGTCCGATGACCGTGGAGTATTTGTTGACCCCACTTAAAACACTCTCCAAAAATCCCCAATTCATTTTCCTCCACTAGACCTCCTGTAAACGGAAAACATGGTATTAATGAAAGGTCAGCGTTATTTATAAGTTCTTCAGTTTAAGGCTATTGAGCATAATGTGGGTGTGACTATAGGCTATATATTACAGGCTAATTAATTTGTACAGGCGACATATGGTTAAAGACACAATAGCTACAGGAATAAATATAGCCAAACTTACCGTATGTATATCGTTCAGTCCTATTGGGGATTTATGGCACAATTCGCGTTTGACTGTCCAGCCCACCTGCCGAAGATCATCCTGTGCGCCACACCTTATGTAAATAAATTAATTATTTGAATAGATGCTCATAACACGAACAAATAGTCTACAGTAGGCTCTTTTGTTTATTTGGGCTGTTGGTTCTAACTGAAATTGGCGTAGCCTACCTTTGAATGAAGCGTGTATGCAATTCATAAATAACTTATTTTGTTGCAAAGACAAGCCGTTTTCTTTTCTGCATACGGAACTGACAGATCCCCAACATCACCATGGTCACGTTAATGCAAATTGGCCTACCCTTGTTTTGCATGTCAGTCCAGTGATTTTGATTTTCAATAAGTATGTGGACTGATTCTGTGCAGTTTGGAGAAAATGTCATGAGACCAGATCATCAAAGTTTAATAAGGTATCTCGATATTGAATTTCAATAGCAATCAATAATGGATTAAAGTGTATTTATGTAGGTATCATCCAGCCTAAGAAGAGTAGCTCCACTTCTTAACTGCAAGTTAGAGGTAATAAAGGACCTGTAAAGTTCTGATGGAGTTATCTTTTCTTATTCTACCACATCTCAGGACTGATACAGGATCTGTACCAACCACACTTAACACCCATCTCACTTTTGTTGCAGGGTGTGGCAACTGACATTGTTAATTATTTAGACTTTAGACTTATTTTATTGTCCCCAGAGGGATTTTCTTCATCACAGCACTGTAGGCACCAATCAACATACAACAAAACACATACATTCTTAAACAAAATGCAACACAAACGGCCCACAACAGCAATATGCGGGAAAAAACAAAGGATTTAATACAGCCAAGATATCATAAATCATTATCACCACCTGAAGAGGCTTTGTATGTTGTAGATGTCAGACATTTTCAAACAGAATAGGATATAGGCATATATGCATTATCTTGTTATCTTATTATCTTGTCTTAACATTGTCGACAATAATAATAACCACATTCATTGCTATTTTTATTATTCTTATTCTTATTCTTATTATTATTAGCCTGTTATTAAGCTACTACTACAAAACATTTGTAAAATACATTTCAATAAAACGCCTTTCAACCAACACGCGCAAGGAAGGACGTGTATGTGCATTATATTCCAACCACAAGGGGGCGCCGGAGCGATACTACTGTAGTACCGGTAGTCACCTTTTCAGTCTCAGTCGTTTACTTTTGTTCTGGTAAACATGGCCGCATACTTGGATAGTCAACAAATATGAGTTTTTGGAGAGGTTGCCTTATTTGAATGTTACATAAGATCGTATTGTTGAGATAGATAGTCCATGGCGTGTTAGTTCAAGACCTCAGACATGTCTGGTGCGGAGCCTGGACGCAGCGAGAATGCTGGACCCACAGAGAAAGGTTACAGAGAACCTGGCCTGAGAGGCGCTCGGACCACTACACTGTTCCGGGCCGTCAACCCCGAACTATTTATCAAACCTGTAAGTCCATATAAACCAGGCAAGCCAGACATACTGTTACTTATTATTACCAGTTATACAAGTATCCTTTAACAGTGTACAACTGCACCGGAGCTTATTAGCCTATTATTATTTGATGTTGTGGTAACAGTAGACGTTACAGTAGCCTATCACAGTACTGTGACTGAATTGTGTTAGGCCTAAATGTGGATTTTAATTACATCTGCCCAAAAATGAAATTTAGCTTATTTCTGCAACATATCCATATGATGTCCTCTTGACTTGCTGTTCCATTTTTATATAATATTTAATGTTTTGTACAGAACAAACCCGTGATGGTATTTGGCCTGGTAACCATTACCTTGTGTGTTGGGTACCTGGGCTACCTCCATGCTATGAAAGAGAACAACCAACAACTTTATGAAGTCGTGGACAGTGAAGGAGAGCGATATATGAAAAGAAAGACTTCAAAATGGGACTGATATTATATGTGCAGGATATGGCATGTTTTATTGCATTGTTTAGGTTGAGTTTCTATGGACTGAAAGAAGTGCACAAAATATTAATAAACTATATTAATTATGTATTTTCAGTATTAGATTTTTCTCATATTCTCTGTGTGTGTTTGTGTCAGAGTTTCAGACCAAAATTATGTCAGGCCAACAATGTTTATGTTATGATTTGAACCAGACAAACCAAGGAGTGTATTTTTCAAGGCACAAGAAACTATACATGATCTGTGTCTACACCAGATCAGGTTGTGTATACCTGCAACACACTCTGTCATAAAAGTAAGGCAATAATAAAGATAGCAGCAACAAGGGCCATTCCAGACAGAAATTAAGGATGTTATCTTTAAAGTTGTCACTCAAAAAAATAACCGATTCATAATTATCCCCCTCAATTTTATTTAGTCAATATTGTATTTAATATAAGACAATTGATGAAGTCTCACTACACACAAGACATGGGTTCACTCCTTCACGCACATACAGACATGATATGCACTGCTGGCACAACAATGTGTGAGGACAACAGGAGGGTTGCTGTTGTCCTCGGGTTTCAAACACACCTTGTTGTGCCAGCAGTGCACATCATATGTGTGTGTAAGCTGTAGAATT
>JAODUG010071395.1:0-13451 GCA_027564795.1 Aphredoderus sayanus
AAAACAGCTCTTGATTTTCAGTCACTGTGAGTTGATGTACCTGCACCACAGATGCAGCACCTGTACCTCAGATAGACCTTAAAGAAGTGGGCCATAGTACATTTAATTTTTTGCAAAATTTTAGAAAATGCATTCCACAAAACAAACTCGATTAGCTTCTAAAAGTTAAGTTTAAGAAAGTGGCACAAAAGTAACAATTCATTCCACACATTCTTAGCTACCGTGAGGTGCCTTTTGTAGAAGCCTCTCAATAACGATACACCCAGTGGTCCCAGTTGCACTGCATTGTCATTATGTTCTGCAGACAGAATTCCCAGTAGGTTTTGTTTCTTTATGCGATGCCTCACACACGCCTTGCCTATAGGCTGACACAGCACGCAGCTCTCACTTCCCCGCCTGCTGTTGATTCGGTGGAGGGGGGACAGAGAGGCTTCAGGTGCAATTTGGGAAAATAATGTAATCTTAGAATGGGAAGAATTGTTGAACCCCTCTCTGAGATTACTCTATCCTATCTGCCTCAGTGATTACTGATCATTGGCAAGAAAAGGAAAGTCCTCACTCAAACAGAATGTTGCTATCTTCATTCTCACCTCATCTATCTGGAGAGGGTCACCTCCATATGGCTTCAGAATTGACAGCTCTCCACTTGCCGGACTCCTTTTTTCGTTTACCTGTAATTGGACAAGTTTTAAGTGTAATTTCAAATAAATTCAATACTATTTCATTCCACTCTGCATTTGCTGTGGCTGCCTACTGTATAAAAAACCCACAAAAAGCCTAGAGCTATTTAGTAGATGTTTTTGTATGTTGTAAAGCAAGTATGTTTATGTATTTACATTAAATATATTTATTTTTCTTTATTTCATCATGTTTATATCTAGACAGGGCCAGATTACTGACTGAGAACAATGGGCAAGTGCTTTGGGGCAAGTGCTTTGTCTTTGAGTGGTCCTTGTTTGGCCCGCAAAGACACTTCGTACTGTATAGATTGTATTGACCACATCAAGGGGATAATTACATCTTTAAATAGAAATACTGTACATTACATACTTTTGAAGGTAGAACATTTACTTAGAAGTGTTGTAAAATAGCAAAACAAATGCAAGAATTGTGTATCAATGTATCTGTTATTTAGCTTCAGACGTCAGCATTCAAGGTCTTTGTGTGGTGTAATACTGTGCTCCTGAGAGGCAAGTTGTAGCTGCAGTATGATCTTCCTTTTTTCAGTTTGTCATACATAAAATTAACGTGTGTTGTTCTCCCTTTAACAAATTGACGGGGACATATTCACAGTCAAAAAATAAATGAGTACCCTTGAGTCAAGCATCAACTGGGGTAATTTGGCTACAACATCAAGGATCATGTAGTTTCCCTCCATTACCACTTGTGTGTTGACGCTACAGTATCGCTTATGATTCAAGTATGCATCCTCAGGTCTTCCATGGGTAATGAAGTGATTATGGTGGTGGACTTCTGCCCGGCCTGTAATCATCTTTGAGCATGATGCCTAACCCCATATCTGCTCCTTAAAATGTTTAATTGTACTCACTTGTAAGTGGCTTCAGATAAGAGTCTGCGTGCTGTCTATGACACCTTAACTGCAGGGAAACTAGTGAAAGAATGTCCATTGTCAGCTAGTAAAGGTAATGAGTGTTTCATTGATAATTCTAACAGTGGTGCAATGGGTTGAGTGCGGCAATAGGTGATTGAGAATTTGCTGGTTTGAACCTCGCTAACTCCTAATCAAGTGCCGAGGTGTCCCTGAGCAAGACACCTAACCCTATAAGGTTGCCAGAAGGTTGGGAAAGCGCTATATACAGTAACTGCAGTCCATTTATCATTTACCATGTTACCAATTGTTGTAAGTGGAACTAAATCAATGCTGTTTCAAATAATTTACAAAATATATGTTTCTGCAGAAAAG
Organism: Aphredoderus sayanus; assembly: GCA_027564795.1. Taxonomy (NCBI): domain Eukaryota; kingdom Metazoa; phylum Chordata; class Actinopteri; order Percopsiformes; family Aphredoderidae; genus Aphredoderus; species Aphredoderus sayanus. The sequence goes on from JAODUG010071395.1 coordinate 1,925, forward strand.
ACTATGCATAATTTTGGAGATGGTGTAATTGTGTCTCTTTACAAACACCATATTTTAACAACTTCAATGTTGTCAAGCATTCCTAGCACATCTCTCTGCCCCCGTATGCCTTTCTGTGCCTTACTGTACCACCAATTGGCTGGGACAGCTATTGAACCCTGCTAAATCCTAGGGGTAAAGTAATGATTTTACTTCCATGTCTTAAAGTTGGAGGATTTCTTGGCACTTACCACCAATTTTGTGCTCAGACAACCAAACAAGTATTAACTTTTAGTAATATTTACAAGTTATTGTTAACTAATAACAAAGAACAGAGAGAGAGAGAGAGAGAGAGAGAGAGAGATAATCTACTTTATAATTTAAGAACTTTAAAATAATGGTCACATTTTCACAATAATAATACCTATAATCTTGTCTGATCTATTATTGAACCCATACAGTATGGCTGAAATTGGGGCAGTATGCTTTGTACTTGAATGAAGGGTGTTTGAAGATGCAGTTACAGGAGTGTGTGTGTGTGCTCATGATCAAGCTTGAGTTTTGGAGACTGATGAGAGGCAACTTGTTGAAGAGGCTCTTACTAGGCCATTTAAAAAGGTCCCTTCCAACGCCACATTTGTTTGAAGACTGGCTCTGAACTCCAAATCAGAGGATCCTCTTCAACAAAAGAGGAAAGCGAGCATTGGCCGTCACACCCACTGCTAAATGATCTCATCTGCGGGGACTTCCTGTGATGAATGGTAAGAGTAAAGGCGGGATGAGACAGGAGTGGAGGCTGAATGGCTGTCTTGTATCAATGCAGACGAAAGGAAGAAGAGAAAGTGTAGCCATTACTATATGTGACACGGTGAGATGGATGCCCCCCTTATTTGCCATCAGATTAGGAAAGCAGGCGAAGTTGAGTTCCAGGCCAGTCCATCACATGGGCATAATTAAATGAGTGAGAGCATTTACTGCTCTACTGAGTCCAATGTTGGGGTTTTATCACAGATACAGTACACACAAACACCTGAAACACACACAAATATTTTGATAGCTGTTCCAATGTGAAAATACAAATGTATTTATTTAGAGTTAAATAAATAAATAATAATATCAACTGCCATAAGAGACACACACTGAGTGTATTACAGTATCTACAATCACTTTACTGTAAAATGATTGATTATTTTCAAAATGATAACTTTCATAGCTGCTGGGCTAAAAAAATTTTAAGGAGCTTTTTTTCTCTTACTTTATTATTTAAAAGAAAAGAAAATAGTGCAACTGACATGATTACATAATATTTTCCATTAGACATAAAAACGTACATACAAATTAATTCAGCATCTATTAAATGAAACACTGAAACACGAGAAAAACAAACTGACATGCCAAAGTGGCTACACAGGTAGCTCGTTATTTTAGCCTGTTGAGCACGTTTGATCAAATGTATATGTGGAACTATTTCAAACATGCACAAATGTTTTGATAAAAACCCTGATGTAAAACTTGCACGCATATACACAAAATAACAACATTTTGCTTACGTGAATATGAACTTGAAATTGTATCCCTTTTTTCATTTAGGTTTTGATCAAATTATCTAAGTAGTTTATACCCCCTTTTATAGTCAGCATTCATAGCCTAACTGTTGTTATGGAAGGTATGGGCATCCTGTCCAGTTTAGTGATTGGCAAGTAATAAAAAAAGAATCACCTCAGTCACACATCCTGTGCACCTTTGTGTATATGTGGGATATATACAGTATGTTGGAGATTGTTCTAACATGTTTGTCAGTTATTGTGTCTTATATCTTGCTGAGGGCCTGTTGTCTGAATTATTAACTGGAGAATATCACTGGGTAGTTATTAAACCTGTCACACAATGGTCTAAATTTTCTTGATTTAAATTTAAAAAGGAGCTTAGAAAAATACCTATGAATTGAAAAGCACAATCTAGCCATGGCCTTCTGATTTATACTACATATATATCTATAAATACTGCAGACATAATAAAAAATAATAATAATGTGATGGCACCAACCAAATCCTAATACCCCAGATGTTGTATTAACAACATTGAATAATTCTTGATGTGCTCATATAGCAGATTTTCTTCCACAGTGTAACTTCAGCTTCCACAAATAGCTATCTGCTTATAAATCCGTTTCACCAACATAGGATATGTACTTGGAATCAGGCATGAATAAATAAAAATGTGATATCCCGGTGTTGAAAATGTGAGGTTGATTTGCTGGAATTGTACAAGTGACCACACTACAGGCCAAAATGCTCACGAGGCACAGTTAAACATCCTATTTAAATGCATGGGCTGCAGCAGATGGAGACGGTGAGTTAAGGTATGCAGAAATAAGAGAGATTCTTGCCTGAGCTGGGAATCAGAATAGAGGTTTGACTTACGGATAACTTCATTTTTGAGGAGTGCCCCCGATACCCCACCCACACACATGCACGTATGCACACACAACTGTTGCTGTTTAGAGGTCACCACTGCAAAAATGCAGTGAAAACTATAACCATAAAGCAAACATGCCAGACATTTAGGACCTGTGCGACCAGAGGTGCAGGAGGAAGGTGCAACACAATGACTGTGACTCCACCCATCCCATCCCATTTATTCTCCTATGGGCAGGCATCAGGAACAGCTTTTAGTCCAAAGCTGTAAACTGTTGTAAACTGTAAGCAAACTGTTGACCACACACACACACACACACACACACACACACACACACGCACACGCGCACACCCACACACATACACACACATACACACACACACACACACACACACACACACACACACACACACACACACACGCACACACACTCCATCACATGTTACTGTAATCACTCAGTTCACATAAAGCATCTGTTCCAACCCATGCTTGTTCACTTCACATCATCGCATTTGCACTACTCGTACCTATATCAATGTATTACAGTTTACATTCAATACCCACTTACTGATTCTGTACTGATTCTGTTCACTCAAATGTCTACAGTATATTGTGTATATATGGGATGGGCCTCCGGATGTTTGGGCATGATTTTCTGCTTTTCCAAGTGCTTGTTTGTTATTGGAGCATTGGGCTGATGGGTGTTACATAGGGTGGTATTATTAAGTATTGCTTTTAAGGGTTTTGTAGTGTACAGCACTATGTGTTACATATATTTGTATGAAAAGTGCTATTTAAATAAAGATTGATTGATTGATATAGAGTATCTATACAGTGTATGTATGTCATGTTATTACTGTTTCTGTTGCTTGTTTTCTTAGTATTTTCTTTTATCTTTAATATTAAAATATATGTTCAGGTATAACCCCAGGGCCAAGCATATATACATGTACATATAACATCTGTATAGCATGTTTTCTCGGTGCTTATGACATTAAAGAAACTTGAACTTGAATCTTAATTAATAATAATCATATTTGAATGCATCTCTTGCGATCTTGTCACACATGTACCACATTGTGTGATGTACTGTATAAAGGCATCAGACATTAAAGCAGGTCAATAGTATGTGCATGATTAATTAATCAAGTTCCAGTTGAGGTTTCCTAACCGGAAGAAACTGGCAACATTGTCCCATATTAATAATAATTGTACAGACAGAATATTCACTGGTATTTTTCTATTAAGAAATTTGCTTACTCACTGTAGCGTTATAATTAATAACAGCATGCACTTAATCCTTTTATTATCTTGCTATTCAATTTACTAATGCTGAAAGACTGGTGTACAACTATTGTAAGTTACCATAAGGGCTGTAAATTATACGGCTATTCATTGGCTATAAATATGACCTAAAATGTATGTAAAAGTAATATGAGACAAGACGTGGGAAGACAGAAACCTGTTTACTTACGCTTCTAGATTCCATGGCATACAGCTGTTTCTCTAAAGTTAAGCATGGAGCATGGAGAAAATATTAATAGATTCTTGAATTTGTTGAGAAATCAGTAGCAAATGAAAATTAAATTAAATTAAATATGTTGGTTTTCAGTAAAGTTTTCATCTTAAAAATAGTGGAGCGTCACAACATATTTTATTAGATTAAAAAAGGAAGTTAATTTACTGTTTGTTCTTTAAACTGTATGATCCCAAAGTTTTGATGGCCAGCTAAGATAATACTAGATAATACCTGGGTTTAGCTCATCAAAGGGCTAGCTAATCGGTTAAGTCTTAGATGAGGATTTTGCGGTGCACAATCTAATTCTTAGCAAACATTACATGAAATGTTTGTGTCATATCTGCCAACCTGCCTCATCCTTAAAGTCTTAAAAAAGATCATTACACACATTTTACATTGGTTATTTGGTCAGAAGAATGGAGTGCAGAACTGCATGCTGCAGGGTATCTCTTAAAAAATTGATGACTAGAATAATGAGCTTTATATGAGATATATTGGGAATCATTTATATAATAATATCTGTATACATTGTATATTAGTAATATGTATATTTGTATGTGTTAATATTATTTACCTTAATTAAACATGGGGTTAAAATGGGATACATTTTTAATTATCTCATTAAAGGTAGCCTACTTAAAACTATTTTAAACATTATTATAGCACCAAACTAATCTCACTTCACTTTGACTTTGCCGTGAGAATCAGTCTTGAGAGGGAATCAATCCTTTCGATTCTGTCCAGTAAATCTGTATGACCAATCAGCACCGTACTGGTATCTACGGGCATGGTTATTAGTTGTAACAATAGTGTAAGCAACTAGAAAACAACAATGGTGGCTCCTTTAGATAGACAGATGTTTCATCCAATCACCTGCAAAGTAATTTTTGAAAGTGCCTGCCTTTTTATAAATAGTTTTGATGGACTACTATCCAGATGGTTGTGTGCATAGAACTATATACTGTATGGTTGTGTTATTAAAGATTATTAAATATATAAATGATAATTACAAAGCTTCACCGTGTTGGTGACATTTTAAAGATGTTGTGGATAAGGTAAAGCTGCTAAATTTACCTTATCCACAATTTCATCAAGAAAATATAAAAGATAAAGATGATCTCGGTTTTATACATTACATACAAATTGTTTGCCCTATTAGTAACTCTCTGGTAAATACTTAATAAAATTTGTCCTTATTAACCTTCTGGTTTTTAGAAGTCATGGACCCACCAGTGTGAAAACATTTGACTTTATTCTCATTATGGCAACAACCTTTTGGGCTTGTTACTATGCAAAGAGATAGAGCTGCCAGCTATAGAGGGTAAATATAGAAATTACACAGTCACCTGGGATTGAGAAGAGAACAGGAATACTATTGAGGTCACATAACCTTATTTATACTTCATACTGTAGCCGCTTGCTAATTACCTCTGCCAAGAACATACATATGTTTTCACCTTGGTGGATGTCTCAAAAGTTGTCAACTGATTCTTGAAAAGTTCGGTGAAAAGGTCAGCCGTGGGCCAAGGACAAATTGATTAGATTTGGTAGGGATACAGGTCTGGATTAGATCAAGGGATTTTTGAGGATTCTTTCTGTGACCTGTCATTTGGTGGAAGGTTTTTCAGTATAACTCGGGATAAAGGTTTGGCTGGGTCAAACATTAAATGCATTATAGTTTGGTGTTGAGATCTGGTCATCTGTTGTTTCTCTACTGTATCTATTTATATTCCTATAAATGCCACAACAAGATAATATTCAGAAAGCTTTTTATTACTCCCATCTCTTAATTACTGGATATCAGAACAGCTATGTCAATGTCAAGTCAATACAAGGTGCACTAGTGCATAAGTATTGTGCGTTTCTCTTACTAGTGCTTTTCAGCAAACAGGAACAGATTCATGTATTTTCAGCCCAACCTTGTCCTACTTTGCATGCCAGTGAATGTTTCCAAAATAACCAGCAAGTCATCCAACCAAGGTCACAACACCAGGCTCATGGTGCGTGGGTTGTTCTGTCTGCTGGATGAGGACACAAGCTGAGGGTCTGGTGACTGTTGTGCCCCAAGAGAAACTGTGCTGCTCAATCCAGAATGCCTGATGAGTTTGTCTCTGTACGTCACCTGTACTGACACAAAAGCAGATGCTAATCATTTGTTTTAGTCAAGGTTCTCTGTTGGAGAAGGTCAAGGAGGATGAGGGTGAGGGGACCATACTCACACAAAGTCTGGATTCCCACTATTAAATCCTGCAGTGTGGGTACTAATTACTTCCCTGGTAGCGTCTCATTCCCCAGACATGCAAACAACCCTTAGATCTGTCAGAGTCTGGTTTTGTGACAGTGAATGTCGGAGACTTTATCCTGGCCAGAGATTTAACGAGTTTCTTGATATCCTCCAAGGAAAAGGAGACTTATCAAGTGTGTTTAATGAGGTTCTTAATTGAGGAACACTTGTATCGGTCACTAATAGTACACATACAAAAATGTCTTCAGTTTCCCTCTGATGTGAGCCAATAGGAGCTAACCCAAATGAAAACAAGCTTCAGGAGTAAGCAGAATGAAAACCAACTTTCTCTCAAGTCCTCGGTCAAAGGAATTTAGCATGAATGGGTTAAGTTAACTAAAAGTACATATTCCATCAGTAATTGGACTGACCATGTTAAATAACTGAGTATTATAAAACATTTGTGTTGTGTTGGATAATAAGACTTCTTTCTTGGTCCTGCAGTTGGCAATAATATAACATTGACCTTCCTTCAATCACATTATAAATATAGCTGTTTTGATTCCCTTGCCGAAAATAAACACCTACATATTACAGTACATACAAATTAGATGTTAAAGAAAGGAAAAAATGTGTATTACAGTGTTAAAGATGTTGATGAACAATGTTCCAGCAGAATTTTTCAGCCTTGAGCTATTCATTTTGAAAAGTGGTTCAGAAGCAAATGAAAATGAAGTAATAATACTGCCCTGGCGGTGGAGCGTCTAGAGGGGAGGTGTTTTGTTTACATATGTGAGAACACATAATTTACACAACCAGCACTATAGCAGTCAGAGCTGCTTTGTGGCTGATGTGAGGCAAGACACCACTGAGAAACAGTGAAGCTGATCTATCAGTATCCCTGTACTTTGATGGAGATACAATACTTTGCAGCTGGCTGCTGTCAAACATAGGCATCATGGCATAGATGTGGAGAGTGATATATACGTGTCTGACAGGTTATAGCAGTGAGAATAAGACTTGAATGCTCGTGACAGACAAAATAAATGTTATTTTAACCACCGTGTCCTACTTCTTCAAAATAGGAATTACATCTGGCAAGCTAAACAGTTAATGCATTCTGTTTGGAATTGCTAAGTTAAGTCAGAGCTAATATGTTTGAGTTACACGCAAATCGGCATTGCTTTCTTTGACAGAATATTTATCATGATTTGCATAACAATATTCTAACTAGAGATTATGTTATACTGCTTAAGTCAGTTCAATGGCTTAGTCATGTTGCTTGTTTATGTAGTCATAATGGTCATCCAACTGTGTAATTGGACATTTTAAATGTTTTAGCAATATGCACTGAAGACAAGGCTACTGCATTACATTTGATTGGCAGTTGAATAGTGAGGGAATATGGCAATCATCGTCAACCACTTAACTTCACTGTACATGCTAAATCCTTGATTAATGCAGATGATATCAAAACCATTAACATTCATGTCACAAGGTTTAAGCCTGCACATATGGACTACAATGACCTCATACATAAATTTGTCATGAAATGATTCCTCGAGATTTCATGTTTTATTTCTGTGTCCTTTTTTGGGATATCTGCTAAGGAGATTAGTGGCTGTGAATCTGTTAGAGCTAACTATGACAAGAGAATGACAGTTCATTTAGATGGTGGAAATTGCTGGTGGGATTTCCACAGGACTGCCACCAAGCTGGGTTAATACTGCTGGTGATAGCAAGTGACAGCAAGGGGAAAAAGCTTTTTGACCTTTCCTCTTCATAAGAGGTTTTATGGGGACAATTCTACAAACCAATTCTGCTAAAATGCACGGATAAACTACAACATAACTTAAATACCCTGCTTGACAAATGACATGGTTAAAAACATTTCATAAATGATGTGATTGCTTTTGTATTTATTTTTAAATGTTAATAGAGCATAGCCAGGCAGAATATGACTGTGGCTATATTGATAATGGTTCAGTGATTTGTGAAATTCCTGTTCAAATCACACCTGTCTGTATTATACTGCTGTTTGTCAGTTTAATGAGTATTTAAATCCAGTATTTTTTTCATGAATAAGCTCTTTTGTGACTTATGTTGTACTGTCATGTTCCTAAGATCACTGTTAATACCACTCTCCAAGCCTAGACATAACACGTTAAGTATATTATAGTACTTCCCTAGTGTGATTCATGTAACACAATTCATGTCTCATGGTTTAGAGTGGTCAATACCCTTGGCAGCAAAGCCTTTCAGCCCAGCCTATGACTTACCAAAAGCCTGAGGTGTGGTGAGGTATTTTACTGTGTAAGGGCAGTGAGCCAGAGCGTGACATGGCTCAAAGAAGACAACGGAGTTCTAAGGCAAAGAATTTAGACATACAGTAGGAACAGCAGCTTTTGTAGTCTACTTGACTGTAAGATTTTTCAAATAAACCTATCGTCTATTTCCATATATTTCTGCATGTTCAACCTGGAAGCTCAATCAGTTATCCATGTTTCACTCCCACTCAGGGAGCAGAATATTTTACACAAATCATATAGATTTGAATTATTCCCATTTCACTGGTTCAATACTTGATTTATAGGGTAAATGTTTGGCAGGTGGTTGTTACTCCCTTTTGAAGAGCAGCATTGCTTTTTGAACGAGGATGCAAAGTGCTTGAAATGATTATGATTCAACCACAATATTCACTTTAAAAAGCAAAAATGTGGCCTACTATATGAACTTGGACTTTATATGATGCTTAGAAATAAAAATAATAATACATTAAAATAGAAAAGTTAAATGCGCCACAATGTGATATTTTGACTCCCTGTATAATGACACCATAGAATATTTGCAACTACTGTAGATTGTGGCTCTGGCTTATGTTTCTCCTCCTTTGAAAACAATGGTGGCAATTAGACTTTATTTAAAACTTGCTCCAGTCTATCTACTTAAATGGGGAGACAGCAAAGTACAGTCAAGCTTTTTCTTTGGCCCGGCAAACCAACTGGCCCGACAGATATTAGCTCCTTTAGTCTGCTGACCATTACTCTGAGCCTGATAATGTAACTGTGAAAATTGGATATGGTCACTGAGGGACAAGCAGACTGAGGAATTATGAATTACTATTCATTTGTATGCGATTTAAAATTTGTCCAGTGGACTTTAATATGCTAGTGTTTGACTCAATAAGAAGATTAAAAGCAAATATAGTTTTGTTAAACTAGGGGCCCGGGTGAGAGCTATTCACTTTAATGTCAGCTTTAAGTCAGAGATTGGTGTCCAGCATGGTTGGTAGCTTAGCAAAGGATTTAAGTGTCTTTTTGTGCTCAGGGTCTTTTAACCAGCCATGCAATGTTATTTTAAATCAACAGTGCAGTGTCACATAGTAGAAGAATGCACTCTTGCTTGCATAAGTCTTTCCCACTGGAGCCAATGCAATCAGATGGGCTATGTTAGTATAGCATCCAATATTCATCAGCAACAGATGAAATGGAATGTTGTTGTACTGTATGAAGCATTGTTATCTTACAGTAACTCCGTTGTCTGACAGTGCTGCAACTTTGTAATAAGATAAATCTCAAGGCCTTGATAATATTGCCATAAATGGCAAGGTGATTGATGGAAAAATGAAAGCTAAACCTGTCAAAATTTGACGCAACTTTTTGAAATGAATTCAGCCTCAGAGGCCACCTCGCCTGCTGTGTCTGTAAACCCAGCCAATGCACATGGTCTCCCTGTGAACCTTCAGGTGTCATTACTGTCAAGAGCTGTGAACCTTCCTAAGAAGAAGAAAGCAAACCGGTTAAAGATTTGAGAACAGGGACCCTGACAGGCTGCTAGAGAGAACCCAGCATAAGCAGCAGGATCTTAGCAGGACTTGTGTGCTAGTGAGACATGCACCCTGTGAGGCAGTCAAGGATTTGACTTCCCTGTTTTTCTGTTGACAACTGACCTACGTCACCCTCAAGTACCCTGCAGTCACCACAATGACAATTTTACGCCATGAGTACCTCCCTCAACTTGGCTAGTGGAATGCCAAGCGTGATGAGAAATGCCAAGACTGTCCTCTGGTAAATTGTGAGTATGACCACATTATTCACGTCATGCAGATGAAACGTGTATCCCATGCAAACAAAAACAGCCCTCTCCCGTGAATTCTGAATTGGCATTAAACCAATGTCAGCCAAGCAATTGAAAAGAAATGTAATGACTGCATGAAAAGTTATCAAATGGGTGTTGCAAATTGATATTCTAGTTGGTGCAATGACAAGTCTATTACGGAGTATTTGTTTTTAAGATTTGAGAGGATACAGATGAATACAACCTATCCTTCTCTACAACCAGTATTTTGTAAACATTCAGTCCATTCTTTACTTTTGACATGCTATGAAAGGAACGGTGAATGTGCGATTACTATAGACTGATTATGAAGACATTGACATATAGTAGGTAAAACGGGTATAGTCTAAAGATAAGCGATGTGACTGCTGCATGGTTCAATCATATCATTCTGTCAAGGTAACTCAAAGGATCAGTTTTCATTGTTGAGATGAAACTGACTTGTCATTGTATTAGATGCTATGATACTGAATATATTGTAGCAACCACCTTGAAAATATCAGGTTTTTTTACATTATGCTACAGTGCCACAGAAGAAACAGCCCTGAAATAAACCCATAGTCAGTTTTGCAAGTCGTTGTGTTCTTCCACAAATGAGTCTTGTTGTGCCGGGCATTTAATTGTTTTTCAAGGGGGTTTATACTTTACTTGCTCCATCCTGGAGTTGCGGGTTTAAATTTTTTTATGGTTTAAGAAAAGTCATGTATTGACATGGTCTCCGTCAAGCTCAGTCGGGGTTAATTGGCCATAATTCAGAGGCAAAATTATCCCCAACCAAAGTTGCCATAGACGATTTGAAGTTGTGTGCTTGCGATCCAGCAGACGTAATTGGGTGCTTAAAAAGTTAATAACTTTTGAATGAAAAGTACTTGTCAGCTTTTTAGCACATCCCATGTAATCTGTGACCAGGGCTCTGAACGTTTGTAACGCTAATGACAACTCTTGGGATTTAATTAAGAGATTTTCCACATTCCACTATCTTCTGACTTCATATGTCAAATACAATCCAACAACATTTCTCGAAACATGGTACGATTTGAATAATGCCCACACACAAACCACTTTGAATTTAATTACAATAAAATGTATGTTGGATTTCCCAGTCAACAGACACAGCTTCTACTGAACATCCAGAGAAATAAACACAAATGTTCACTCTTGTGCTGTATGCAGCTGCATATAACATGGGTCATTTTAACCCTCGTAATGTACTCCGGGTCAGAATGACCCAAATCACTAGCTCTTCGTGGCAGATAGAAGGCGCTAAACCT
>JAODUG010071406.1:0-13450 GCA_027564795.1 Aphredoderus sayanus
TGTGTGGTGTGTGTGTTCTTTTGTGTGTGTGTGTGTGTGTGCGTGTGTGTGTGTGTGTGTGTGTGTGTGTGTGTGTGTACTGTATGTCTAAAGATATTATTATACAGTAAACATGTGAGTCAGAAATGGAGGGTTGAAAACACACAATCACATGCTGAAAAACATAAATAAAACAGGTTTTCAGGAAAGAGAGTCAGAAAGTGTTTGTATGTTTATTGAAGTATAAATATAGAATGCATGTGTATGTCTACAGATTAAAAACACATATGTTCTTGATTATTATTTGTGTGTTGACATATTAATGTGATTTTGTGAAAAAATAAACATTTAATTAAGATATATTAATATGAATATTAATTAATGTTAAAAAATTGCAGATAACAGTCGTTGTTTTTATTCTCTCTGTGTGTGTGTGTGTGTGTGTGTGGTTAAAATGTATCCTTATTTTTCAGGTGAGGTGATTAATGTGTTAATTAGATAATTGATGTGTTGATCTGTTCACAGTGTGTGTGTTGCGGTTCAGCCTGTTCTCTCTGGTCTACCTGGTCCAACTGCTGGTTCTACCATTGGTCCCTGAGCCAGCCTCCTCCAGACCAGGTACCTGACCAGCTGTCCACACATATGGATATTTATTGATAATTGTTGATCAGTCTGTCTGTCTGGCTGTCTGCCGACTCCTCCAGTTTTTATGGTGTGGTTTACACACACAAACACACACACACACACACACACACACACACACACACACACACACACACACACACTTCCTGAGGAAGCATTAGTGAATAGTAAAGGTCGGCTTCAAGACTCCAGAGGTCCTGGGTCTGTTTTACAGGAAACGGATGACTCAGTCTTTGACATCACATCCTGTCTTCATTGCGTGTGAGTCATTTATTATCTTGTTTTGTTTTTGGTTATATGTTTATGTATAGGCATATTAAAACATTTCTTTATAATTTCAATTTATAAAGAGTAATAAAATGCTCTCTTTCTCTTGCTCCCTCTCTCTCTCTCTATCTCTCGCACACACACACACACACACACACACACACACACACACACATGCACACACCACACACACACGTCATACACGCACACACACACGTGTGTGCTTGTTACAACACACATTAGTTTTAAGACCTTTTTTAAGACCTTTTATAAAGTAGTAAATTGTCACGTACAGTAGTGGTTTTACTGTGTGTGTGTGTGTGTGTGTGTGTGTCTGTGAGTGTTGCAGGTTATGCAGGACGGTGTGTGATGGCAGTTTGTGTGTGCAGTTTGGTCTTTTTGCTGCTGCAGGCCATCTTTCAGCTGACTGTCATCGCTATGGAAACCAGCGGACACCTGGAACCGGGATACAACTGTAAGACTGCATGTCTGTCTGCTTGTCTGTCTGATCAGTCTGTGTGTATCTGTATTCACTTGTGTTTGTGTGTTTCAGGTTCATTCTGGGAGAAGACATTTCGTCAGCTGGGTCTGGAGAGGTAAGATAACGACAGGCCACCCCCCACCCAACCACAAAATACCTCTCACATTTCTCTCTTCTTCTCTGCATCTCAAAACGTTGCTTCCTGTTGCTAACTCCCAGAGTTCCCTTGCTCCCTGCACACTCAAGGGGGTGTGCAGTGTCCAACAGTGAACAAGAAGCAGGAAATGAGCAGTGTAGAAAACAGACAGACGATTCTTATGGAAGTTTCATTGAAGTCTTTTTTCTTCTCCATACCGTTTAATTTTGGCCATCGTATTTCCATATGTAACTATACATGCATAATAGCTGAGCTGTTATTGTCTTGCTAGTCCCCTGTTGGTGTAGTTGTGCAGCATTGTGTTTGGATTCATATCGACAGGCACTGTAACAGCCTGCCCCTCCACATGTGACTGGAAGTAGATATTATGCCCTGAGGCTTCTTCTGTTTTCTCCTGGTGTCTTCTACATATGTCTTTCTCTTCCACTCTCTCATCTGACACATAAGTGAGTCATACATAATGACAGAATTACAGCTGTCTGAGTGACTTACACACACATGCACACACACACACACACACACACACACACACACACACTGACTGTAATCCTGTTTGTGTTTCCGGGCGAGTTCTGACAAGATCTTCTGTAGTAGACCCTGCACACTTGGTTCTCAATGTGGGGGACTGACCCACACCACGGGATTATGAGATTTGTTTATGTTTTCATTTTATTTAGACCTCATTTCATATGGCCACATTTTTTGTGTAGTATTGTATGTGTTTGTTGAATTGCTCAGTGTTTGTGCTGGTTGACATTAGTATGTCAGGGGTGGGGTTTTGGGGGGGTTCCATCACATTTTGGGGTTTGTGGCTTATAAAGTTATAAGATTTGCAGGTTTAACTAATTTGCAGGTTAGTGAGTCATTATGTTAATGCATAGGTTGAGTTTATAACAGATATTTTCTATTGTTGTGTCTGTATTTATTGTCTTTTTCCAACAGAATATACATTATACTGCTACAAGCATGCACGCATACACACACAAAGTGTATTGGTTCCATGTGTTTCTTAGCCACATCAAACAGGGTTTGTGCCGATACAAGTGCGTGCTTCTGTTTATGGTGTTTCTGCATGTATGTGTATGCGCGCTTTAACAAGTATGCTAGCTAGCTAGCATGTGTCTAAAATACTCTATCTGTCCTTCTCACAGGGTTCCAGCCTCAGATCCGGGATCAGTTGTTCGTATTGTTCTTCCAGACATGGGGATGTTGGCCGTCAGCCTGCTGACCTGGCGTCTGTTAGTGCAGCACACACAGGTAGACACACGCTGACATATTTCAGTGTGTGATGTCATCGACGATGTTACTCGTGATCACCTGTTAACTTGTTAGAAATGTATTGATAAGTTACAGTTAAAGTTGCATTTTTGCAATTAGTGTGACACAAGTTGATGTGAAAAGTTGTTTTTGTCAGGATTCATTTAGCCAGAATTCACTTATTATGGATGAATTAAAACAGTAGTGATGCCTATTCTGTTAAATAATAATAACAATATCTATAGACAGGACACTGTATTTTCTTCTCACCCCCCCACCCCCGACACACACACACACACACACACACACACACACACACACATATGCACACTATTGCACACACACCTGAACAGCATCTGCCTTGTGTCTCAGACTCATTAATAGCACGTAACTGTGTTATGTCAGTTTCTATTGAGTGTCCTGTCTCTTTCTCTGTCTGTTAGAGTGTAACACTATAAGATATCCATAACACTAACCTAATAATGCACTCACATACAAACACATTGTGTATATTATCAACTTGTGTCAAGTTTCATTTTAACTGGATGAGTATCACTATCACTAAGCAAAATAGAACAGTACACACCAGTATACACCAGTACTAAACCGAATTGGCAATGTATAGAGTGACTAAATAAATATGAATTAGATACATTGTGTAATTTATTTTCAATATTTTACATTCATTTTTTATTTCAAATTTTCAGCGACAAGCAGAGGAGAGGACAGAGGAAACGGGGAAAGAGGAGGCGAGGGGAGAGCAAGAGGCAAGGACAGAGGAGAGAAGGAGAGAGGGGGTGTTTGAAGAGGACTTTGTCCTGGGGGAGGAGTTAGGTGATTTAGGGGCGGAGCCTGAACAGAGGATGCGGGTCCAGAAACTTTTGGAGCAGCTGTGGGAGGTACTGCGTCGGAGCCGACATCTGATTGGAGTTGCCACAAAGACTGGGGGGCGTGTCCTCATCACCTTTATGCTTGGATTGACAGGTAGAATAGTTAATTAGACCACAGAATAACAGTACATGTCATGCATTTAGAAGTTTTTGTAAATTAAACTGTTTCTACAAAACTAGATTTATTCAACAATGTTTACTAACTGGAGAAGATAAACGGGAATGCAAATGTTTTTTTTTTTTAATTACTTTAATTAGTGTGACTTCAATATTCCCTTGGTGTGAATGGTCAGGATTCATTTTTCCTGAATACAAGAGCAGTGATGATGGCTTTGTTAAATTTTAAACAGTTACTTCTACGCATTTGTATGAGGGATTTAGTTAGGTTTCTACTTGGTTACAGTAGCTAGTCATAATCTAGCTTCAGTAGCTAGTGACTACTGTAGCTAGTATCCATGCTTTATGTTGGAAACTGGAGACAGCTACTTCTGCTATCTGTCTCTCTCTCTCCAGGTATCATGATGCCATCTCTCTCCTCGTTAGTGTACCTTGTTATGTTCCAGTGTGTGTGTACATGCTGGGCGGTTTGGGGCCGTGTCCCGGGACTCCTCTTCCGGTGTATGCGTGTGTGCGTACTCCTCTACTCCTCAGGACACCTTCTGCTGCTTGCCACCTACCAGCTGCCCTCTGTGCAGGAGTACTGCCCACCTCACGACCCCTACAGCAGGTAATACACACACACACACACTCACACACACACACACACACACACACACACACACACACTTGGGTTCTTGGTATCAAGTTGCAGCTATCCTCCCTGCCCATAAAACCTATACTGAAACACAGAGGCTATCTAAGTGAAGAGGCAGGCTGACAGATGTGTTTATCAACCATGGGAAAAGCTTGGTGGGGAGTGATATATAGCATATAGCATTTATGCATATCCTGTTTGGGAATCTGTTGGGGAATTATCTCCCCCTACTGGCAAAGAAATGCTAAACGGAAGTGTGCGACCTGTTAATTGTAAATAAATACAGCATATTGATCTTATATTATATTAAAGGTATTAAATTGTAAGCAGAACTACACTGTTCCACTTATTTACACCCCAGCTACACAATATTTGTGTATTAAAACACAAGAATTCAAGTGAATGGTGAGAGGTAGAGATTGGGGCAGTGTCTAGTGGTTTGGCTGTTTTCTTTTCAAAGTAAACCAACAGTGTTTAAAGTAAGTAAATACTACAGTATGGCACATGCTTTATGTTACTGTAAATAATGTAGTATTGTATCTGTATTGTGGTTTTATCATTTAGGAAATAGTATAGCATTGATTTTATGATATTTAATGTGTACTGTGTGTGTGTGTGTGTGTGTCAGTGTGTTTGGCATGGTGTCTGCTGTGACAGTAGACTGTGCTGCTCCCTGGAGGTTAAAGGTCAACACGACACTCAGCTGGTTTCACTTCGTACATCCTCTGATGCTTCTGCTTCTGTACTACACTGTCGCAAGACTGGTACACACACACACACACACAAACACACACACACACACACACACACACACACGCGCGCGCACACACAGTTGCGATGCCACCTTGTATGCATGTTGGTAAAGGCGATTGGTCTCCTCAGGTGGCCAATGATGACGGAGAAGAGAGAAAAAATAGGGAGGGCATACCAATGTCTGATGACACCGTTGTTACTGAAGACACCATTGTGACTGACATTGATGACATCACCAGTGACGTGCCCAGTGACACCACTGCGAAGGGGCGGAGGCAAATGTGGAGGAGTGCACACTATGCAGAGAAGGAGGTACACACACACACACAAATACACACATGCACGTTCACGCCCACACGCTCTCTTTTCCAACGCATGGTACTGTTTTGGTTCTACTCGACTCTACTCACTTTCGGTACCAGGTATTGTGTTTTCCACCTCAGTGTAGCTGGCTGTCATAGCGATGGCTCGTTTGTGGTTCTTTATAGATTGGCACTTTTCCTGCACTGGAATGTCCTTTGGTAGCCATGTGTGGGCACCATAGTTCTCTGTAGACCTTCTTGTTATGTGAATTGCCCCATCGATCCTTTCATCTGCGACCACACCAGTATGTCCTGTGTCGCGCAATGTGTACTCTATGGCCATTCTCTGTGACCAGCCAGTAGTATGCAGTGTTTTCACTGGAACTCACTTGCTCACAGCAAAAGAAGTACTAGGTACCAGGTGATAGCCACCACCCGGTAGAAAGCCAAAAAGGCGAGCAGAATCATGTCGCGTGGGTACCATGCAGTGGAGAAGCACCATAACGGTCACACACACACACACACACACACACACACACATCTGGCTGTGTGCAACACACAGCTGTTCCTGTCCGTCCACAGGCACTGTTATCATCAGCCAGTGACAGTCCTCCTGACTACTGCGTAACCCCGCCCCTCCAGGACGCAACGCTGGAATTCGACACGCTTCACTACTCTCTCAGCCAATCAGGTTGGTTCCTTCATGCAGAACCCAAAGTCTGGAGACGGCTGGTTCAAATCCCATCGACGGCGGTGTCACATTTTATTCTATTCTACAGTAGACACAGGAGAGACCAGAGACTGGGAGGATGATGATGATAATGATGAAGCAGAGGCAGAGGAAGCTCTTGCTCATCACAACAATGAAGATCTGCGGTCGTCAGCATTCCGTTTCCTCTTGAAACAAAGTTACATTTGCGCTCTGATCGCCATGATGGTGAGGCCTCACCAACACCCGGTCCATAGCTGTCAATCACCTGTCAAGTAGACTGTATGTATAATGTGTGTGTGTGTGTGTGTGCGTGTGTGCAGGTGTGGTCTATAACGCACGTGTCATGGCTGACCTGTGTGTTGCTGTTGTGGTCGTGCGTCCTCTGGATGTTGCGCCAGAGGCGCCACTACACCAAGGTGTCATCGCCCTGGCTGGTCGCCTATGGCAACCTGCTGCTGCTGCTGCAATATGTCTATTGCTTCCCCACCCTGGGGGCGGAGCCGAGTCAGGAGGCGGAGCCTGGCCCCGCCCGAAAACACAACGTTCCTATCAGGCAGCTGTTTTCAAAGGTAATGATATTCGTATTTGATAAAACACTATATTCAGCTTCAAGTTTCCACCATAAACAGTGAGCTGAGCGCTATGACAATCAAGAATTGTAACGTTAAAGGTGCTCTATACATCATTTATAAAAATAAAATAGCAGCAATCAACTATTTTCTATGTAGAGATATAGTAATCAGAGTTTACATAGCTGTGCCAGCCGCTTGTGCATATTTGTGTGTGCTTGTGTGTGGAGCATTTGCTTTGGTTTGAGATCCTGGTGCACTCTGACCTCTAGTGGCAGCAAGTCATATAGATGCACTTTTAAAGAAGTGTAGTTAGCCCGAACCTGTATGCATTCTTGAGCAAGCCTTACCCCTTCTTGCTCCTAGTAATATTGTACTCATTGTAAGTCGCTTTGTATAAAAACGTCCGCTATATACCTGATTGTAATTGTGCTGATAGGTTTTGTGTCTGCTGACCTTCTGGCTTCTATTGCGTCAACACCGAACAGAGATGAAAGAGCGACAGACAGACAGGCACCTGTCTGCTGTCAGCGTCTACAGAGAGGGTGAGACACCTGTCTGTCTGCTTGACTGATGGACAATAATATGGGCAACTTCTGGTGGCTCAGTATGGAAATGTGGATGTGTGCGTGTGTGTGTGTGTGTGTGTGTGTGTGTTTCACCTTCAGGGGGGCGCACTGATGAGGAGAAACCGGGAGGGGGACAGGAGCAGGTGTTTGGAGGAGGCGGTGGGAGTCAGATGGAGGTGCTGGTTGCCGTGGTAGCCAGGATGTTTGTGAAGTACTGGATCTACGTGTGCGGGACAATGTTTTTCTTTGTTAGCTTCGAGGGACGTATCGTCGTTTATAAAGTTATTTATATGGTTCTGTTCCTGGGCTGTGTTGCATTATACCAGGTAATGTACTGCTATCACTACTGTTAGTAATTATAATAATAATAACGTTTGATCATATTTTTAATGTAAACTTGAATATGTGTGTGTAGTTGAACTATGAGCGCTGGCGTGCCTTGCTGAGGGGGTTCTGGGTAGCCGTGGTTGTGTACTCCATGCTGGTCCTCATTCTGGTTTACACCTTCCAGTTTCCCTCATCCCAGTATACATGGACGCACTACACTGGTCTGAGCAAAGACAGGTACCACTCTGCTTGTTAAACATACATTTAAATTAAAATGCACATAATCCAATCAGAATTACTGGCAGTACTATGTGAACAGTATTACTCTACTAATACTACAGTATTTGTGTATTTCTGTGGTCTGTATAAGCTCCAGTGTGTAACAGACACTTTGTGGTATTGACTTTTAGATCTAAATGTAATCTCACTGCAGGTTGGAGGATCTGGGTTTAGAAACGTTCTCTGTTTCTGTTCTGTTCACCCGAATCCTCATGCCAGCTGCCTTCCTATTGGTACACACACTCACGCACACATGCACACACACACACACGCACGCACCCGTGCATGTATGCACACGCACTTACACCTCTCTACAATCCATTACTAATTTGCGTGTGTGTGTGTGTGTGTGTGTGTGTGTGTGTGTGTGTGTGTGTGTGTCTGTGTTTAGGTGTGCATTGTACATCTTCATTACTTTCATGAGCCGTTCCTTGTATTGACCGACCTGAAGACTGTGGTGAACACACACAACAGTACAATCACCAGGTAATACACACACACACACACACCACGATATACAGTACAATGACAATTAGGTCCTTTAGTAGAGTAATCAAGTTATAAGGAGCATGTTTTGTATATACATATGTAATAATAAAATGTGAATACAAATATATGTCTGTCTCTTTGTTACCTGTCTGTCTGTGTGTGTGTAGGTTGGTTCATTCTGAAGGGAGTCTGGTGGATCTGTCAATGACATCACCTCCTGCTCCTGTGGAGGAGAAAGAGGAGGAGAAATGTGAGAATGAGGAGATGGAGGAAGAGGAGGGCTATCCATGCATGTTTGGCAGGGAGACCCCATCAGAGGAGATGACAGGTAAATATTATAATATATTTTTTAATATTCATTTTATTTACATTTCTAGAAGATTGGAAGATATATGATTTTTTTTACCCCAATGTGGATTAAAAACATACATTCTGACAGGAAAAATAAATAAAATTTTATAGTTACATATCCCTTTCCTCTCCTCTCCTCAGACCTGCGCTCTTCCTGGTCTCTGGTGATAGACAGGCTGACTGTCTTGTTTCTGCGTTTCCTTGTGTCGCTGCAGGATTTGCAGTGCCTCCTTTGGTGGCTTCTGGAACTACACATAATTAAACTGGTGTCTGCTTACGTGATCTGGGTGTCTGTTAAAGAGGTATTGATCTGATTGATTTTATTGACGTTTTATAAAGATTAGATATGATTTGATGATTGTATTGCAGTTTTGATTTTGATATATGGAAAACACTGGTGTGTGTGTGTGTGTGTGTGTGTGTGTGTGCGTGTGTGTATGTCTATAAAGTGTGTGTTTTCCATGTGTGTTTAATAATACAGTGTATGCGTATCTTTCAGGTGTGTTTGTTTAACGTGGTCTTCTTGGTCAGCTGGTCCATGGCGTTGCCACGGCGTCAGTGGCGTCCGCTGGCATCCAGCGTGTGTGTGGTGTGGACATGTGTGGTGTGTGTGTGCAAGATGTTATACCAGTTACACACCATCCAACCACACACCTACTCCTCCAACTGCAGCCTGGTGGGTCACACACACACAACCACTTAGCCTATATACATTTGCGTTTATGTTTATCATTACTATTGCAAATGTAGCTTTGTCACACGTTTAGTAACTAGATATTGTGTTGTATGCTGATTAATTCATTAACTGTGTGCAGCCAGTCAACTCGTCAGTAGAACTGTCTTCGTCTCTTCTGTACGTGGAACCAGTTGACCCCGCCCACTGGGTGGGGCTACGCAAGACTAAGGGCAAACTGCTGGACTATTTGAGGGTACACACACACACACACACACACACACACACACCCTCACACAGCTACACTAGCGCTGGCTAGCCATGCTAGCCTCATGCTCTGTCTCTCTTTCTACAGTACAACCTAGTGATGCTAGGTCTGTTAGCCTTCGAGGTGACTGTTTATAGACACCAAGAGCTTTACCGTCTCCGTCGTAACATAGTCCCGCCTCCCACCAAGACCCTGTTCCACGACATCACACGGAAACACCTCGACGACGGCTTGCTGAGCTGCACCAAATATTTTGTCAATTATTTCTTCTATAAGTTTGGACTGGAGGTAAGACAAGAGTTCACACACATTCATATGCTGCAAATATAATATATGATTATGTAAATAAATTATGTTTTAAAATAATAGTGATGATAATAATGATAATAATAATACTTTTTTCAGTATTTCTTCAATTTATCAACCAATTAATGAACCAATGGAGTAACTATTATATTGCTTAGGAATTAGGAGCCTAGGAATCTATTTTTGTTCCTTTCTGTGTCTTCTGTAAGACCTGTTTCCTGTTGGCGGTGAATGTGATTGGTCAGCGCATGGACATCATCGCTATAGGCCACGCATTCGCCCTCTTCTTCATCCTATCACGGCGGAGCAGGAAACGCATCCGCGCCATCTGGCAGAAGTACTGTCACTTCCTGTCTGGACTGTTGTGTTTCCAGTATCTATTGTGTTTGGGCTATCCACCTGCAGCTTGCAATGGTACACACATACGCACACACATACACACAAACACACATACACACACACATCAAAGAATTGTAATTCATTTGAATCACATTATTTATCTGTGTGTGTGTGTGTGTGTGTGTGCGTGTGTGTGTGTGTGTGTGTGTGTGTGTTCGTGCAGACTACCCATGGCGTTCCAGCATGGACTCCAACATGATAAAATGGTTTTTCCTACCAGATTATCTGACACCCCCAAACCCTTTGTTCCTACTCTGTAAGACATTATTTTTCATATTATTATTTTTATTATTGATAATAATTGTATTATTATGATAGGAGTAGTACAACAACTCCCCTCTCCTCCTCTAGATGACTTCCTGCTCCTCCTAGGAGCATCTCTCCAGGAGGAAGTGTTTGAGGAGGAGGTGTATGTTTCAGTTCAGCTGTTAGCAGGGGACAACAGGGAGGAGTCAGATGATGGACAGGTGTTAAGCCCTGCCCCTGACTTTATGCTCTGCAGGTACTGTATCTGTCAGTCTGTTATAAATGTCTGTCTTTCACTAACTATTTACCTCTCTGTCTGTCTGATTTTCTGTCTGCCTGTCTATCTGATCTCTGATCTGACTGACCTGTCTGTCTCTCTGACTGGGCCTGTCTGTCTGCAGGTCTTATCTGGACATGATAAAGGTTGTGATGTTCAGCTACATATTCTGGTTCGTTTTGACAATCATCTTCATCACTGGAACCACAAGGTCTAAAATTTGTTTTCATTTATAATTAATAAATTTTTTAAATTAATATTAATTATGGCTATATACTACTTTATTATTATAATGAATATTATTATTATTTTGTTGTAGGATCAGTGTATTTTGTATGGGCTACCTGCTGGCGTGTTTCTACTTTCTGTTGGTGGGCGGAGACTTGCTGCTGAAGCCAATCAGAACCATCCTGCTATACTGGGACTGTCTGATTGGCTACAATGTCTTTGTCATTACGATGAAAAACATTTTGTCTGTAAGACACACACAAACACACGCACACTAATTAAATCACTACAGCTTGTGACTGCCGCTAGTGATAGTTCAGGGTTCCCTATTCATAATGTGTATGGAGTCATTTATTACAATAATACCACCCATGTGGCAATTAATACTTTTATATTTTAATACATTTTAGAAATGAGGATTTACACTCTATCTCTATCTGTCTGTCTGTAGGTCTTGGCGTGTGGTTACATAAAGTCTCTGGTGGCAAATCACTGCTGGTTGATTCAGTTGTTTAGTCTTGCCTGTACCATCAAAGGCTACACCAAACGTAAGTGTCTGTCTGCATGTCTGTCTTTCTTGCCTGTCTGTCTGTCAGTCTTTCTCTTACTAATATCTCTGTCTGTAGCGGAGCAGGGCAGCAGACAATGCGCGTTGCCTAGCGATGAGGCTGGTATCATCTGGGACAGCATCTGCTTCCTGTTTCTGTTGCTACAGCGACGGGTCTTCAACAGCAGCTACTTCCTGTATGTCATCCAGGACCTAAGAAACACCCAACTACTGGCCTCCAGGTACATACACATATGCATATGCATGCACACACACATACATACATACATACTGTACTTGTCTTCTGTTTTAACCTTGTACTTGATTATGTGTGGGTCAATTGGAGTGACAAGGTAGTAACAATGCTACAATTGTATGTTCAATGATAAGTGCACATCAGCCCTGATTTACATGTCCCAGGCACATTTGTAAGACTGCCGATAAAAGTCCCAGAAGCCAAATTGGCGCTCACTCTAGTCAGCAATGCTTGTTAAGAATGAGCAATTCAGAGCTACATTCTGATCCAGATTGATCTATCCCAGATGCCTCCTTTTCAAGCATGTTTGAAATTAGCACCACATCCTGCAGAAAGCACACCCCTTGCAGCTTAGCCCTCATGTCTCCTCAGCCATTATTTACTTTGTGTATCACTGCTATAACATTTGGCTCATAGAGAGCATTGAAAACAAAGTTATTAAATGTTTAATTCCTGCATCGGTTGAGACATGTATGTGGGAATGGTACCAATACCATATTAGATCAAACAAAGTGTCCATGACATGTAAAAGTAAAATATTTAACAGATCAGACATTCCTTGTTTTCCCTACAATGACAAGACAACAAATGTCAAGACAATGTTTTGTAATGTGAGCAGGATGTAGAAAGTAAATCCTAGATATGGCAACTTCTATTACTTGCTACTACTAAAACCTCTAGCACAGTATATGGTACTTTTTACACAATTATGTTGTGATATATTATGGCATATACATTAGATGTTATTCCAATACATTGATATTGATTTACATTTGACATTGTGTGTGTGTGTGGTTGAGCCAGCATGGTGATCCAGCACGATATCATTTAGGCACAAACATAAACATGATTTTAAAATCTACCAGGTTTCTGCCTGCTTCAGCAAATCACTGGGCGAGTTTTTACTGTAGCGAACTCATGCTGTCTGCTATACCGGTTTGAAACAAATAGTTCCAAATTGTTATATTGTTTCACCATGTCTCACCCTGCACCTGGGATAGACAAGCAAATGGCTGTGAAGAATTGTCAACTGGCCTGTATTTGTGTGGATCACATGAGCTCAAATCCCACCCAAATGATGGCGTCTTCCAGTGCGATGTTCCACTGTAGACTCATTTAGATATCACCCAACACTAGTGTGGTGTGTGTGTGCGTGTGTATGTGCGTGTGTGTGTTAGGGGGGCAGAACTAATCCAAGCTGCAACGGTAAAATCTGTGAAATCTCGGTTGGAGGAAGAGAAGAAATCTATGGACCTCCTAAAACGACAGTCAGTATATAATACCATATACATTCTCCTGTATACTGTATAAAGATAGCCAAGGTATGTTCAATTAAATAATGAAGTGGGTTTGCATTACTTTGTAGTGTGTGTGTGTGTGTGTGTGCGTGTGTGTGTGTGTGTGTGTGTGTGTGTGTGTGTTTATGAGTGTGTGTGTCTGTGTGTGTGTTTGTGTTAAGAGAAAGGGAGGGA
>JAODUG010071417.1:0-13449 GCA_027564795.1 Aphredoderus sayanus
TCACAGGTGCAGAATGAGCTATTTTATTCTACTAGAGTGGGTCCCCCTGCCATGAAGGTCACCAAGGTTACTATATGATTAACATTGGCTCATTTGGATCTGAGCACAGCTGTTTTCGGTGGGGGGGTGGGGGGGTGCTTATTGGCTTTTCAGGTTGTAAATGCTAGAGGCACAACACCAGAGTTCTTTACTATCTTTCATTTAAATGCAAAATAGCAAAGGCTTCAAAGATTAGGATCAAACAAATTTTAAGATAATTATCATTAATAGAGAATGAGAATCCAATCACATTAAAATGAAAGCGCTCCAGGCTAGGTATTACAGAATTTTCTGTGAATACAGTATAACAAATGGTTACGATAAGCATAAAAAGTGGCTAATTGTTGAGGCGTATAACAGCTGTTACTTTATGTAGTTTTTGTAGTTTTACCAGGAAGGAATCATTAACGTTGTGGTTTGCCTTTTCATGCCTGCTTTGGCCTTGATTGTTTTTCTCTGAATATTTTGTGATGTTCACTAGTTACAGTCACTATAGGATACTGTTAGTGGTAGAGAGTTCTAGGTATCTCAAGGTTGACTGCATCCTCTTCTCCACCACTTCTCCTCCCTCTGCCTCGCTGTCCCACACAGGAGCAGTACGTCTTCATCCATGACGCTCTGATGGAGGCCATCCTCAGCCGAGACACAGAGGTCCCGGCCTGGCAGCTCCATGGTTACGTCAACAGCATCCTCACGCCCAGCTTGGCTGGCCGCACGCGTCTGGAAAAGCAGTTCAGGGTGAGTGAACATCCTGAGAGTCTAGCCATGTCCAGCCTGTCTCCATACACAACAGCCATCACTGCAGTGTATGGAAGCTTGTTAGTAATATACATAGTGGTTATTATCAGCCCAAATGGCTTTACAGTAGCTCTGATGTTAGCAGTATAACCGTCATGTCTGTCAACTCTGCTGGCTTGTTATGGGAAGCCTAATGAATGTTTCATTAGAGCCTGCCTCTATACAGCAAGAGAGACTGGCTAATTTCTCCCAAATAATCTGATTCAGATATGTGGCTCTTTGATCTGTGAATTGTGGATGTCACGTTCCCTCACTGTTCACATGCATAGTATTAATGTGCTGAATCTCAGGTGGGGAGAAAGACACGTTGGAAGTCCTCTATATTTTATGTGGAACTTAGGTTAACAATCATTCTTTAGGCAGAGTATTTCATCAGCCAGTTTCCCGTGACAGTGCTGTAAACCTGTCTTGGCCTATCTCTGTCCACAGCTGCTGTCTCAGTGCAACATGCACTTTGTGGAGTGCTTCAGTGCCCAGAAAGACTGCAACAAGGAGAAGAACCGCAACTCCTCTGTGGTTCCTTGTTAGTACCCCCACATCATGTATTTACATATTTCACTGTTGTAAAAGCTCCAGCCTTCCTCTCCTTGGTGTGACACTCAGGAATGCTCAGCTCTTGTGTAGTATAGAGGCTGCAGTTAGTCAGGCAGTAATGCCATCAGGGAAGTGAACCTTTTCAACCTGTCATTCTGAAGTGGACATAATCAGTGTCAGGTTCCTACATTCTAATGTCATATTCCAAGATGTTACATATATGTTTACCATTCACTGGTTCCATCATGGCAGGTAGTTGTTGCCATAGTAACACAGAGAGTGAGCAATGCTTTTGTGCATTACCGGCCATTACAGGGCTGTAAGTGATGTGTGTGTGTGTGTGTGTGTGCGTCTGCAGCGGAGCGTGCCAGAGTGGGCCTAGCTGCTCTCCCTGGGATCAAAGGAACAGATTACATCAACGCATCCTACATAATGGTACGCTGACATGGGCTGGTCAACAGCTCTAAAGGGATGCTCCTCAATGTGTCTCTAGAATCTCATTTGGCATTTATACCACCCAAAAGTGTGTTTGTTTGCCCCTACCCCTGTAGTGTTCATAGGCTTACATCTGCCCCTCCCCATGCTATATGTGGAGCATTGTGTGTGTGAGTTATCAAAGGCATTGTGAGATCTGGTGGCAGTATAACATTATCACAGAGTGTGAGACACTCACTGTTTAACAGCCTTTCATAATCTCCTACTGCCTGTCATTTGTCACAAGCAAAACCTAACAACTGGCCTCTGTCACCTCAGGGCTACTACAGGAGTAATGAGTTCATCATTACCCAGCATCCTTTGCCCCACACTACCACAGATTTCTGGAGGATGATTTGGGACCACAACGCTCAGATCATTGTGATGCTGCCTGACAACGAAGGCCTAGTGAGCATATATTAATGTCCTGCTATGTTTCATGAGTCTGGATTGTTTTAAAGTTGGATCTAGTGCAGTTAAATGGGATCTAAATGCACACACTTTATATATTCAGTCACAATAAAACTGATCAAAGTGATCCCATTGACCCGTATATAATTTGCTCGATATACAATATTGTTTCTGATTAAAGGAACTTGTATGTTACACTTTACACATACAGTAAAAAAAAAAAAAAAAGAAGCAAAATACTGTTTTCAGCCAGTTCTCCTGCAAGTGGCTGTCTCAGTGCAGGGGCATTTTCCTTGTTCTTAGGCTGAGGATGAGTTTGTTTACTGGCCCAGCCGGGAGGAGGCCATGAACTGTGTAGCGTTCACCGTCACCCTCATCAGCAAGGACCGACTCTGCCTGTCCAACGAGGAACAGATTATCATCCATGACTTCATCCTAGAAGCCACACAGGTATCCTCTTCCACCAGCCTCTGTTGCTGCCCGCGCAGCAGGGCATGGAGAACAGAACTGTCAATGTCAGTCAGTGTTGTTGTGTGATGAATCACCTCCTGTGTCTGTGTGGGGCAGGATGACTACGTTCTGGAGGTCAGACATTTCCAGTGCCCTAAATGGCCCAACCCAGACTCTCCACTAAGCAGCACCTTCGAGCTCATCAATGTGATCAAGAGCGAGGCCATGACACGAGATGGCCCCACCATAGTGCATGATGAGTAAGTGTGTTTGTGTTCCGCTTGGTTTGTACATAATGTCCTAATGGGCCTTGCGGGCTGTGATTTAATGAGCCGCTTCAGTGCGCTTTGACAGTATACAAATATCTGTACGTTCACTGCAAGGAATGCAACACTAATCTTCAAGAAAAGAAAAATGACAATTATTTAATGTTCAATTTAGATAACGTCTAAAGTGTAGCTTCAGTTTTGCACGAGTGCTCTAATGGCTTTTCATTTGAGCTTTCTGTCAGCAGTCTTGCCCTGTGGATTGGGGCCCATTTATGCTGGAAGGTTCCGGTCACATGAATGTGATAACTCCCAGCTTGGTTTACTTTCTGTAAAATAAACCAGAATAATCGTCTCCACATCGAACCTGTGGGAAGAATATAGTTCCTGACATTGAACCCCAGTTAAACATGTAGGCGCATAGATATTGCACAGGATACTTTCAGAGTGGGCGCGAGCAGATGGCACAGTATACGTAACCTAGGTAACCAGATTGACTTGCCTCGAAACTATATATTTTAAATCAGAGTTGACCCCTAGAAGCTGTATAGATAATTGTATAACTTGGGCTGCAAACAGCAAAAAAAGTAGAGGCGTTTTATCACTAGACAAAACTAATTGTGCAATATTCTGTAAAGTCTGCTCAGGTCATGGATTGGGGGCTCGTGGGCAAGCAACATTGCTGCATAGTTTAAAAGATGCGTACTCAGGCCAAGAGCTTTTTCTTTGAATTACTTAACTTTCCAAAGTTCAATTTGTGCCAATTTGTCCCAGAACACTCTGTAAACTAAGTAAAACTGGTGTGCCAAGGTAGAGTCAGGTAACCAATAAAAGGTGCAGTCAACCTATTCAGATGTTCCGTTTTTTCTTTCCAGTCTTTAAACAATCCAGAGATATCATGACATTTGTCTCCAACAGACCTTTATGACAACTTTATTTCACAACTGTTGTGTATTGTACAGCATTATGTTGACACAAATAAGAAAATGTGGGCTGACAAACACTTCTTGGTCAAAGTCTCTCTCTTCCTTGAACGTCCTAGCACATTAACCCTCGTGATATACTCAGAAATCTCGTATTTGGCCACACGGCGGCGCCATCTGATTGTGTATGATTTGTGTGTTTTTTAATTGGTATTGCTGTGTGTATTTATTATAATTTGTTTTTATCTTTCTTTATGTATTTATGTTGTTCTTTTGTGCCTTTTAACCCTCATGTTGTCCTCGGGTTTCATACACGCACCATGTTGTGCCAGCAGTGCACATCATGTGTGTGTGTAAGCTGTAGAAGTAGGTTTAGCGCCTTCTATCTGCCATAAAGAGCTAGTGATTTGGGTCATTCTGACCCAGAGGACATCACTAGGGTTATATGCATCATGGTGTGCTTATGGTGTCTTCCACCTGAACCAATGAATGCTGGTGTTAGGGATATATGGATGTGTGTATTTATAGATCTGTGTGTGTGTGTGCGCGTGTGTGTATTTATATTTTAAATTGTCTGTGACTAACTTTAATTTGGATTCCTTGTTGCTGTTATTGGTTACTTGGAGTTTCCGGATGTGTTTTCATCACACGCTGCCAATGGCTGTAGATAGTAGTACATTAATGTTAACTGTCCATGCATGAAGCTATTGCAACAGGTTAGTGCAAACTGGGGGTTTGTGAGATACAATATAAGAATTATTTTTAATTCAGTTTTATTATATTTGATACTTTGTTTAAACAAGTGTTTAAGGATGTTTTTATATTCATTCCTATTTGCATAATGCTGTTATGGCGGGTATACAACAAGCAGTTACATCCTATTGTTTCTGAGGAGAGACTCAGACTGTTGTGTGTGTGTGTGTGGCTAGGTATGGGGCTGTGTCGGCTGGCATGCTGTGTGCTCTCACCAGCCTCTCCCAGCAGCTGGAGAATGAAGGGGCTGTGGATGTCTATCAAGTTGCCAAGATGATCAACCTCATGAGGCCGGGTGTCTTCACTGATATAGTAAGTAGCATTATCAAAAGTTATAGCTCTTCTAGTACAACCCTGTTGTAGCAGTCTAACCCACAACTACAACCCAATAGGTTTTCATGAGAGCTGTGAAACAGCAGTTTGTTTTAAAATGTCATTAACATGACTGTACAGTGTAATACTATGCATTAACACAATTTACTAACATAAACCTTATTTTTGTGAGGAGGCACACAACTCAATATAGCCCCCTGGAATTAAAGTGCACTTTTCTGCTGAGCACAAGAGTGGGCTGAGTGGTTGAGAAGATGTGAGACTTCTGTAACAGGGAGAGTAGAGAGGAACAGAAATACAAACATATTCCCAAATGATAAAGTACATGATGTTAATGCTAATGCTGGTGTATTGAACTGCACTGACATCTGGAAGCAGTGCTGACTCCCTCCGTGTGTGTGTGTGTGTGTGTGTGTGTGTGTGTGTGCAGGAGCACTACCAGTACCTGTACAAGGCCATGCTCAGCCTGCTGGGCTCCAGTGAGAGCGGGCTGTGCCCCGCCTACACGGACACTAATGGGCTGGCGGTGGTGGTGGACGAGTCGGACCAAGCCGAGAGCATGGAGTCGCTTGTCTGAGGCTCCTACCAGGCACTTAGTTTATAAAAAAGAAATAAAAAAAACATTTAGAAAAATCCAAGAAACTTTGGACAACTTTCGAGGCCTTTTCTGCCAGACTCTTGGTTAAATTAATAACCTTATAACTTTTTTACATTGATTAAAAAAGGTTTTTGATATTTATTTTTTGTCATTTATGTCTTAAATGTTATCCTGCTGAGCCTTTGCACCTGTTGTTTAAGTTGACGTGAGGAAAAAATGCAGCTCTGTCCAGTTTTTGCACTATACTGTCAGTGTTACTGCCTAACTCCAGTGAGCAAACATACAGTGAAGCCCTGGGTCACCACCACTTTGGATCTTGGACTGCACTGAAGGAACCCTGAATAGTTGTTACTCTGACAACTATAGCTTATAGCTTATCCACTCAAAACACATCACATTAACAAGCATGTATTATATTCCTTTGTAATCTGGTCATACTAATTTAGTCTTCAGGCTACCCACCAAATGGGAGAAACTGCATTTGTCATAATTACTTTCATTACTGTCATTGTCATTTACTGTCCAACTATCTCGCTGCTGTCTTGTAAAATGTACCCATGGTTTCTTATGTTATAGTGCTGTTTCTACATCTAATGTGAACCTGTTGCTTTTTACAAGGATTTATATTGTTTTGTAATATATACTGTATCCGAATAGTCAACTAATGTTTTGAGTACATATTCTGTATTGTTTGCATTATTTGATATCTACATATATATAATATATATTTTGGAGACGCTAAAGCTTGTGATAAAGCCTGTAAGGCTTATATTTGATGTATTTTTACAGCTTGGTCCAACGCAACTTTGATTTGTGCCTCATATCTTGTAGGTTCTTTCTTTATTCACTTAATACATGTCAGAGGGGAAATGCTTTATTTGTAACCAAAGATGTGGTTCCAAATCATAATGCACACGAGGCTTGCTTTGTCACTTGGTATTTGAAACAGATTTGTTACATTTTACAGCACCATTCATCCAGTTTTTACCTTTATTTCTTTTCTTTTTTTGGGACAAAATTCAAAATATGTAACATTCAAGCTATATGGGCTGTCTGTCTTTAAACGCTATTTTGCGCTTGAACAATGAAATCCTTTTTCCTTTGTTGCTCTGTATGTACACGGTCTAAAGTGTATTCTATATGGCTTAAAACCACTTCTCTAACATAGAAGAGGTAGCTCAGTCACAGTAACTCCTCCAACATTTGGAGACAAGTCCAGATTTCTGATAGTGGAGCTGAATCAGAGAATGTTCTTGACGGCAACTTTTTGATTTTGTTAGTTTTGCTAACCTCAGTGAGTTTCTAAGCCATGCTCACATTTTATGCAAGAACAAACCATGTAAACTCCTCCCCAATCACTTTTTTTTTCTTTTTGTCTAAAAAGTTTATATTTTCATACAAAAATTTGGGGTCCAAAATGCCAAAAAAAAAACGAATTACATTTTATCCACATTTATTCAAAAATATCCATAATCTGATTATCTGAGATCCATGCTGGTTCACTTCTACAATGAAAAATAAAAGCAGAGAGCCAGTATGTTTACCTTTTAATCTCTTTCAGCCAGGTTTGTAGTTTGTCTGTTTTGTAACTTAAAAAAAAAAAAAAAAAAAAAAGTTTTGTCCATATATTCACATTTATATTATGGTGTCATAGCTTTGTATTACTATGATGCTGTGATATACCATATTATAGTGCGATAGTGTTATTTAATATGTAAATTGTACTGCTATACATAAAATAAAATGGGTTTTATTCTACCGCATCTGATTACGTAAACCAACGTTAATGACATAACTATCATCACACTTACTGGATACTACCGACATGCATACCGATCCATGTCATCTTGGTGCCCTCTATAGTCAGCTATGAGTACTACATATATTGAGTGAACACAACAAAAGACATACAGTAATTTTATTTAGAGGCCACAGCTCTTGCATATTACAACTGTTGGCTTTCATAAGGCAAAAGCAATAATTAATCCACCAGCTAATTCACACAGAAAACGGAAAGCATTTGGAGTGGGAACCCACAGGCATGCAGCAATGGCTCAGAATGCAATGTACAGCATTATATATACAAAACAACAGCGAGACCCAAAAAATGCCAGACATCTCATTCTACACAAATACAGAACAAAGACAGACCAACTTTGTTTTTTAATTAAATAAAAAAGGAAATAAATACTTTAGCTCATTTCTCTGTAAAAGTGCAACTCAATTAAAATAGAACCTGTTCAAGGCCTTCTTTAATGTTAAAATAAAAATATAATCTCCGGAGTTATCAAAATGGAGTTATGAGAATATTGCATCTCTATATCCACTCGTAGTTCATGATTCCTGCTGAACCGCGTCGCATTGGTTCATGTGAGGTGGGATCACATCACATTGACACATGAGAAAAACATAAATCTAGAACGTATTGTCCATGTTAACTGAGCAGACAAGAACGTGTTTTTTTCCTCCTCGCAATAGAAGTCAATTTACAGAGGTTTATTTTCAGGTCGAAGCAGTTGGCATTCACTTAAAAACAGACAAGACAAACAGAAAGGGTCCATACACTCACACGACAATGTACCATTAATGGATGTAGAATACGACAGAGAAGCGCCATATAGTTTGCATTAGACAAGGACACACCTATTAATCTCACTCAACATTGTCAAACAAATGGTACTCCATATTGCTTAGTAACACAGAAATGAATTTAGAAATGAATGAATCAGATAGGTGCTATCTTCATGATACAGCTAAACTGTCATGGTTATTTTTTCCCCAACATTTGTATTTTCTTGTTATATGTACTATTTTTATAGTTAATAGTTCCATCATAGGCATTTCGAGCTGACAAAAAGGTCCTAGGTTGTCTATCTGAGTAACAGAGTCGGTACATGCATCGGTTACCAGGCTAAAGTCAAGGGTGTGATAAGGGGGTGGGCAGGTGTCAGTGCTGGCAGTCTAGTCGTCCTCTTCGTCCTCCTCGTCGCTGTCCTTCATGGAGATGCCCTGCATGCCCCCCTCCCTCACGGAGGCAGTGGCCTCCTCCAGCGTCAGTCTGTTGCGCACCGTATCGTACATTTTACTGTTGAGGGTGGAGTCTAGCACCCCCTGCAGGCGGAAGTCCCGGTACTTTTTCTACAGGGAGGTGGAAGTCTTGTTAGCGGTAATTTTTCATTTTACATTTGCAACAATGGACAGTATTGTTCTGATTCACACTAAAACAGCATACAACTCACAAATGTGACTGGATGGTCTGGATGTTTTTTACTTAATATCAAGAATACTGAATACTGATATAACCTGTATCACCGTTTTAAACAATACACTCGGTACCTTGTTATTATTTGAATTCCATCTAAACAAAAACACCTCTCTCTTCAATGCCATAGGGTGCTCAATCAGACATTGAGCACCCTATGTCTGTGTTCGGGTCTGTGTTCGGGTGCCGTACTGAACACATATTGCCAAAGTTAGGATAGTGCAGTCTGCACCACTTATACTTATATTGTGTAATCATTTACAGATCCAGTGCTACAATATGTAGGAACACTGGATTCGTTCTTCAGCAGGCACGTTATTTTAATAACCTTAAATAAACCCTTCCAGCATATTCGAGAATAGAACAGTAATGCAAACCACTCTAACCTGTGACCACATAAGTATCAGTGTATAATAATAATTATTATTATAATAAGTATAATAATAATATGTGTATTAGGGGGGGTTATGTAGACATGCGTCTACATGATTAAATAATTTCTCAATTCAAAGAAAAATTTTTGAGAGTTATCGGGACTAAAGTGTAATTAAAACTATTTCAAAATCAACCAATGCCTTTTTTTTACAGCTTTAGAGCATGCACCTGAGTATTAGAGCAATTTAGTGTTGTTTTTCAATGCTACCTTGGCAATCCTGATAAGGATTTTTAGCTGGTAGACATGAAGCTGTTGATCCATGCGTTCAGTTAGCCAGGTCCCCAAAAGGTTCATGGTGGCAGTGTACCATTGCTGCAACACACACAAACACAACGCTCTCCAGCAAAACACTCTCATGCATACGCAAGACAAACACGTACTAAACCTAATGAAGACCTACTGTACAAACAGCCGACAGACTAACGTGTGTACAGAACAAGACAGACAGACAAAACACCCTACAAACTAGTACAAGTTGGCAAGTAGGCACAATCTCAAGTTCCAACCCTACTGGTTGCAGTGGTATATTTTGTGTAGTATACATTTATATTTATTTGATTTGTGTTATATATATGATTTCACTAATCATTAAAACCAGATTCAGTGTTTCTTTGTATAATATAAACGCATTCATTGCATCTATTAAACTTTCACTCAGGTCACTCAGACCAAAGATAAAAACATAATTTTTCTTTTGTCTCCACCTAGTGTTGTATAGTGACCTAACATGTATGCAATATAAAAACGGAATTATCTGATACCTACAGTACCTTAAAAGCCCCCCCATACACACACACACACACACACACACACACACACATAGCAACCGCACCACCAAACACCACACCACACAAAACTGCATGTATAGCACTCTGCGGAATATAGAAGAGGCATTTAAAGCATTTACTCATTGCGTGCATGAATATTAATCCTTATATATCAAAATCTTAAGGGATACAGCATATTAAAAAATTCATTTTTAATATCCTCATCATAAACTGAAAAATGATTCTTATCCAAGAAAAGATATTAAGTTAAACTAAGTAGAAACACTAAGCTGCCGTGAAAATAAATGCTAATTTCATACCTGATAAAAAGAAAAAAGAATGTACATTTGTGACTACTGTTCCAATGCATGATCATTCAAGTGTAGTTGTGAGCTGAGCAGCAAAAGTAAAAACATAATGACTTAATGTGAGTAAATGGTTAGCAGGCAGGGGAGCAGCTGTGCTATTTTCTTATACCTTGTTATAACTTTGCATTGTGGGAATGTTTTGCCCCAGATTGACCCAGACTCAAAGTTATAAGAAAACAGCACGTGAGAGTGATAGAAACAGTCTTCCCTCCAATATTAAGAAGAGAGATCAACTTTAAACATGTGAGTAGGCAGGAACGCAACTGATTATATTTCTAAAAATGTGTTGGTCCGAATCACAGTTGGAGCTGTGTTGTTGTCTGATAGATCAACGCTATGTGCATGTTTGGAAGGATTGCAGATGGAGGCTGTATATGCAAGATGCCTGTCCACTTCACAGTTGAGTTGAGCATGCACTGCATGCAGACCTGGAAGGTTGTTGGGTGGTAGAGTGCCAAGTGCCAAGTGCCATGTGCCAAGCTGCGGGTATCGTGTATGTACTGTAGATGTAAGGCAGAACTCTGAGGGTCATGCTAGAAGATGTACACAGGAAGATTATTTGACTCTAAAACTCATGCCAATCAACATAATGTGAGAAAACAACACAACGCTTTGAGATAAGTGCCACTTTTTCCAATAGAGGACACAGCAGGGATGGTGTTAATTGGGGGAAAGTAAAAGAATAATAAGAAGATAAAAACCTTTTCAAATAAACCAGAAAGGACAGAGAAACAGTAGAGCCTGTGCAACATTGAGAATTTGTTTTGCAGATGCATGCAAATCAATGGATGGTAAAGCATTAAAAATGAAGGGGAAGACGTTAAACTTAAAATAAAAACATTTTAAAATGCTCTTAGGGCATTGAAAAACACACTTACGGCTGGCTAAATTCTTAAGAACAGTTTTACATAGCTAAGGCTTTAATGATACAAAACTAATACAAGGGACCTTCCACACAGGGTAACTGATGACACAGGATATAGGACAGCCGTGCGGACCTCGTAGACTGACAAAAACACACTTAAAGTGAT
Source organism: Aphredoderus sayanus (assembly GCA_027564795.1). Taxonomy (NCBI): domain Eukaryota; kingdom Metazoa; phylum Chordata; class Actinopteri; order Percopsiformes; family Aphredoderidae; genus Aphredoderus; species Aphredoderus sayanus. The sequence goes on from JAODUG010071417.1 coordinate 11,444, forward strand.
ATTTAACTTGATTTTAAATATCTTACCTCAACATAATTATACACACCAATCCCATATTTAATTTTTTCCTGCTACCTCGATTGGCTTTCTTATTTCTCAAAAACATACTCATGACATTTCTACAATGTTGGTCAAAGCATTAACATGTTGCCACAATCCTCATGTCCAGTTTATCTTTGCTATTGTGTCATATCTATACGCTAAAGTACTATGGAAGCTAAAACAACTGAAAACAACAAACCTCTAGATATTGTTAATTGAATACAGCAACTTAATGGAATACTGTATTTCATCTAATAAATGTTGTGGGTTGATTGAGGTATAGAAAATATAGAGTTATGGTTTTAACTAAAGTTCAATATCACTTTAACATCAATCAAACTTCTCATCTCCAACATAACAAAACACACACTTCTCTAATCCGCAGTCAACATACATAGAGAACTGGAGGTGGACTTACATTAAAGCGCACTCTTCAGTCCCTTTCACACACAGGACACAACACAGCCACACAACATGGTGTAGTGCACACACCAGGTCTGTACACTTGCTTTCTGAACAGTATGGCCCATGCATATCACATCGCTCAGTGGAATTCAACTCACACATGAAGGACACATTATTTCCAATGTATCACGTGAGGATTATGCTTTAGGAAGACAGTGCTCTCTTACCCCTGTAACAGGCATTGCCAATAGAAGGTTGCAGACATTTACAGTCCAAAATACCTGGGTCTGATAAAAGGACTGCTGGTTCTGTAGTCAGCAGGAAGCAGGCATCCTACGCCTGCCCCCCCCCCAACAAGGAGAATGCAGCATGGCTCTAAGGACAGAGGAGCATGCAGGTCTCAGGTGGGGGAGGATTGCTAGTGCAACCGTAGTATGGAGGAGTGTGTACAGCAGGAAGCTAAAGGGAAGGTGCATTACCTCTATGCATGGCCGGGTCAGAGAGCACTGCTTCATATAATCCTTTGTTTTGCTTTTATGAACTCTTTGTTTGGAATCATGGTTTCATACACAAAGGTCCAAAAGCACTGTGTCAAGGCACGCCAGTACAAAGAGCAGCAACTAAGATCCATAGAGAGGACACAGACACAAAAAGAGGAAAAAAAGGTAGAGAGCAAGACTGGCCTCTTGCTCTGCTGTTATATTCCCTGCTCTCCAAATGGACTTATCCCTCTCTGCCCTGTTGTTTTGCCACATTGTGCACGGCCCCCTCCCGTATGGCGAGGTCTGGACGGCATTCTACTTACGTCAAATAACCTTTCTATATACACCTCCTCATTGACCTTATCACGGAGCATGTCCTGAGAGTGCCGCACAAAGGTCACGTAGCCGTCCGCCACGTCCATCCCGGGCTTCTGCAGACACACACACAGCGGTGTCAGGCCGGGACAGAACAAAGACTATTAATAGAACATGAACTGATTCTCAGCCACATCCCAGAACAAACAGAGGAGATCCAAGTTCAACACAAACTGGAGACACGCCCGAGATCAAACACTAGTACGGGGTGTAATAGGGTGTTCTTCAACTTACAGGTACATCCACATACTTTGAAGCAGCTTTCACCTGCAATTAGAAAAACAACTGTCAAATTGAAGGTAGTGTGTTGGGTCACTTTGACCCGGAAGACAGCATGAGGGATAATGTGAAGGTCAACTAAAACAATATTAGTGAAACGTTCTGAAACAGCCACATAATAGCATTAGCAGATATTTCAAATAAACCATTCGCTTACTGACAAGTGTTGGAAGTAATGGACTTTATTTTAACCCTCAAGTTAACGCACTACCTCTTTGTGGCATATAGAAGGCGCCAATCCTAATTTTACAGCTTACACAGATATATGATGTGCACTGCTGGCACAACAAGGTGTGAGTTTGAAACCCAAGGACAATAGCAGGGTTAACCCTTGTGATGTCCTCTGGGTCAAAATGACCCAAAACACTAGCTCTTTGTGGCAGATAGAAGGCGCTAAACCTAATTCTACAGCTTACACACACA